>OY998159.1:13526517-13585838 GCA_963921925.1 Sphagnum tenellum | reverse complement strand
AAAAGCCCTTAGGAGGTGAACATTCCCAAAATGTGGGGCCAGATGCACCTACCACCTCATCCTAGGCCCCTTATTTTTGGGAATGGCCCCACACTAGGGCTCTAAACTGCAAAAGAGCACTTTGAAGCTCTTTGTAGCATCATTCCTTCTAAAACAAAATACCTTGCTGCAATGTGAATCAAGCACACATGGTAAGTAAGGTTGAACACAGTACAAACATGTACAAACAATCTGAGACTCAACCAAATTCTCGTATGCACCTGAAGGCTTGCAAAATGTTGAGCATTTACAAATCTACAAAACGCACTGTCTTACCTCTGAACCACAAGCTCCTCCAACAGGAGTTTTCTATCAACAGTTGGTATGGCTCTCCCACTTAGCCCCATGGAATGTGATCAATAGTTCCAAAAAATGTAGAATGAAAACCGCACAGTTCAACCTACTCTTTTCTTCATCCTTAGGCTCCCACATGTGCAATTTAGATTTATTTCACACGCAACTGTGATTTCTATGGTGTGTTTGTATATGGCTTCAATTTTCAACATTTCTATGAATGTGTTTCGGATAACTGAAAAACACAAAAAGCTGCTACAACCCTACCAGTTAAAAAGAGGTGAGATGGGTTTGTTACTACACCTAGTGTATGATGGTTTTGGCAAGAAGAACAAAGCGGAGAGGGCTCTTGAGAGACACTATCTATGTTTTAGAAGTTCTAGCAACTAAAACTCCATACACTCTTTGACTATGTGACATAGTTATTGACAAAGTTTACCAGATGCTGCAGAAATCACCTTGATAGCTTGAGCTATATTTGACTATCTGCAATTGTAGATGATCTCAATTAGGTATCTTCACAATCTGTTGGGCTGTGGGATCAACCACAAAATCAAAAGATGACATTTTGAAGCTGAATATTCACTTTTGTTGCCACCTGCACACTAGTTAAACTTTATCACAACTAATGTTCAAACCCAAGTCTGCATCACATGTGGTACAGACGTAGAAATGGTCCAGAGAGTATTGCAATATGGATATCATGGTTGTGGAGGAACTGTTATCTCAAATGTAGAACTTTATCACCTGTGTTTCACTCACCATCAGCAATTGAAACCTCTATAGTGCCAACAAGCTCCAACAGATTTCTGTATCTAACCATGAACAGTGAAAATAAAACCCTTGCTTATTACTACAAATGAGCAAATTGTGGTAATGATGCAAAATACAGGAAACGAAAAAAAGAAGCATCTGCTTAACTTTTTATGATATGGATGTTCCAAGTACCTGGGTAAAGCCTCAGCTGCAATGAAACTCAGATTCAGTATGGGAGTAATTAGCTTTCACACATGATGGCCTATACAACTCAATTAATCAACCCTCCCTGAAACAGCTCAAGAAAATGAAGAGTTTCCCTCACACTAACTTAACAGATTGCTTCATCATGCCTTTGTAACAAGAGGCTCAGAGTCAAAAATTATCACCTCATGGCAAGCGAGCCACAAGCCCAACTTTGTCATGACAATTATACAATTTGAAAATAAATCCTGTCAGAAAACCAACCAGATTCATGCTGCAATAATTATCTCAGGTCAAAGAAGAAAAAAGAGTCTCCGTTTGCTATTACAATACACCAATGCTCTTTTGATCTGAAATAACAATAGAAACACAACTAATAAAAATAGGGGTTTTTGTGCCAGTTCTAGTTTCATGAAGGTCTTCTTAATTGATGCCAAAAACAAGTCTTTAGTCATCAAACCTGCCTTACCAAAAGATAACATATATGTTGAACAAGAATGCTGATCTTAATCAACAATTGGGGATTATGACTGCACCTGGAATGAAATGCAGAATAATGGATGGCCCGATCACACTTGTCATTCTAAAAAGGGCATCCATGATTTCAGACAACTGTACATCAGTTGCGCATTCAATCAACTCAGTGCAGAAAATATGGTCCAGCCCATGTTCAAAATTCCGGCATCTCCTCCAATTACCATTTTCATGAGTTTTTTCTTGAGGTTTTTCTTGAGGGTTCATTCTTGTACTTTGCATTTAAGATCATCTTCCTAATCATTCTGGCAGAAGAAGAAGAAGATGGGCAGACGAACCTTTTGATTCAACCAAAGTACTTCCTTGTTGGCATCCACTTTACCTTCAAGGTTGAACAAGAATACACTCTGTGGAACAAACCAACGCACTGTATTTTCAACTGGTAGGTTGCTTTGCCAACCATGAACTGAACAAATCGTTGATGGTTCATTCCAATTATTGATCTTTAAGAGCATGCCCATGCAGTGAAGCAAATCTTCAAGTGAAGAAAGGACAGAAATGTCTTGTAATAACATCATCCTGTCAGTGAGGTATGAGAAACTCTTACTGGTAGTGACCCCTTACACTATGCTTCAACTGCTAGAAAGGCAGGGTGGCTTCAGAAGCATCCAAAGCTTCTTTTGTTGAGAATTGAACATGATATGCATGAGTATGGCCTTCTTTCTTCTCAATCAACTTTCCTACACACAAACACACATGAACACAGAGGTTGCATATATATATGAGATTGCAGACAAAATTCCCAGATCAATCAATCCTTTGAAGGTAATATGAGAATGTTGAGTGTGGTCATAAAACCTTATGAGAGAGTAGCTCACAAAGTGTCAGAGCTTCATCACCTTCATCATAAATTGGCAGTGATAATGAGCTGCCATGACTACCCACTGACTTCATCAACTCCTCCCCACAGTGATTGTTATTTGCTTGTCATGTACAGTGACGATAAGCAAACATCTCCAAACCGGAAAGATTGAAGATGCAGGGGTAAGGGGACGGATGGGGGGGGGGGGGGGGGTGTGTGAAAGGGAAATCGAAAACTCGCCAACAGAAAGGGAGAGAATGGTATCAATGCGATACTGAAGAGACCAGATCACGTCAAGAAGCTCAGCCTCTTCTTCCTCCCTGACACCTTCCTGCAACTTCTTCATAACCACATGTTCGATCACATTACTGCCGCAAAGCAATCCCAACAAACAAAGAGGATCAAAACCCTAAACCCAACTTCAGGAACCCCTGCCACCACCCCATTGGTTCAAGCTCAACAGCAACAAACTCAGAGTGCGTTCTTCTGCCCAAAAGAGCTTGCAACCTAGCCATAAACAAAACCCTAAAACAACAACAAACCGTGTGTCCTAGAACTACCACGATGAGAATCAGCAATGGCATTCGCTGTCAAGTCAAGACATGCATGAGGTATTATCTAAGACATAGACAAACAGACAAAAGAGAAGATGGAAGAAAAAAAGGTACTCACCATTCGGGATTCATCTTGCACGAAAGAAGAAAGAAGATTGTGGCACTGCAAAGACAAGAGAATATACAAGGCAACCCTAATGATATACGTGAACATATGTGAGAGTTTTGAGTGAAATCGAGGTTCGGTCGAGCTGCGTAGTGAAGGATCAATGGAGAACGAAGCTGTCGGAGCAAAACCGTTGTCTTTGGGAGGAGGAAAAGGAGCAGCAGGAGCCGGAAGAGGAGGAGGAGGAGGAGGAGGAGGAGATGATCTGGAATCTCCTGTCCGTAGCATACCTGCTGTGGATCCACTCTCATGCATCACCTCGCTTCTTGCTTCAGTGTTGTCATCGCGCACCCAGGTTTCTGCACTTCCTTCTTCCTTCTGTGCGACGCTCTTGGATGCTGCTGTTGACGATTCCGGGGAGGAGTTTCATCGGGGGATTGAAGAAGGCGTGCCTGGACATCCCTTGTATGCACACCTGGCCACAGCCTTGTACCAGTGGATCCATAGCGGCGAGTTTCCTCGCAGCTTGCCTCCCATGCCTGGCATCCATGAGGACGACTCCTGGAAGGCCCACATGGGAGAATGGTCTGCAATTGTCACTAGCTTTGGCTCAGAGATGATTCAGGTAACAAACGAATTTCTTTCAGCTGTGCAAGGAGACTAGTTTGTCTGGAACTGTTTGCTTAGTTGTTTGTTTGTAGATCACAGGAACAATAGCTCCGATTTGGCTCCTGTTGTTGTTCTTGTTTGAGACTTCTGTCGAGAGATGGAGAATAGATCTGAAGTTGAATGCTTTTGAGAAGCTCTGGGAGGGTTTAGGATCTGATGGCAGTAGGCATGGAAGACTTTCAGTCTATTTTTGTTTTCAAAAAGCTTATGACGAATCAGAGATGGCATACTGATGTTGTTAGGGGAGGCTGATTGTGTAGTAGTTGTGGAGCAAGGTGACTATGCAGCTGCATGTGCAAGAGCCTTATGCCAGTCTCCTGAAAGGTGATTTGATTTCGTTCTCTCTGTTTCATTGCACTATTTGGTGTATGTATCTGGTGTCTCCAACAATCTTAAACCCTAAACTGAAACCATCTGTATCAATTATGGTGATGATGACAGAAGGTCGTTGTAGATCCTGGAAGAACACATGTCTTGCTGATGTGTCTGGAGATTTTGAGGGTTTCGTTATGAATTTGTTTGTTTTGACAGATGGATCAAAAACAGTTGAAGGGCGTTGTGCAACAGATGGATACAGGAGGTAAGAGTGTTTGGCTCCATGAGCAGCTCCAGTCAGAATGTGTTTTTTGAGTGTCGGAAGAGTGTCAGTCATTTGATTACAGGTCTCTGCAAGCCCACGTTGGTCCCAAATGAAAACTACTATATTATTCCTGTTCCCTTTGAGGAAATTGATCACTTCAATGTTGTGAAGATCACCATTGTTTGATTTTGATGATCAGTTGGGACAGTGTTTTGTGCTGCAAAGTTCATCTCATGTATGGTGTGAAGTAAGAGAATGTAATTGGGTTTTTAGAGTGTATTTGTAGTTTAAGATTGATTTGGTGCCACGCTTATTCTTCATCAGATATTCTCAAGGCAGCTGTGTTATTACATGAGTTCACGTGGGTTTTGTTTGGTTGGCAGTCTGGTCAGTGGAGACATAATCTTGGTCAACGAGGAATTTCTGCTTCAAGTTGAGGTACCTCTGGATATTAAGTTCGGTAGTGAGCCTGGAAGGCAGGAGCCAATAGGTTGAACATCCAAGTTTCAGCTCACCATATAAATCATGAATGTTCATGTTCTTAGTGCAGATTTCTCAGAAGGCAAACTTGTCTTGGTCACCCATGATTGTTTCATGTTCAGGGGACAAAAGATACAAGCCTGACAACATAACACCTAGGGAGAGATTTATCTTGTTGATGTAGCAATGCTCTATATAATCCTTGGTCCTGTCCTTCCCATGAAAATTGGACTCATCCACTCACCTTGTGAGGGCAGAGTTGGAACTGATGGTTAAAAGTGTACTTACAGGGAACAGATTGGTACCCAACATTTCATGACATGCTGGAGACTGAAGGGCTTGCAAAAGCTCTCCCTGGAGTTGAGTCCATGACTGAAGGTAGAATCGATTCCTTTATGTCTTTCTGCCCTCCATACAGTGAAGCCTTATGGTGACTAAGAAAAAGACTAACTTCAGTTTTGAAGGTGATCATGTGCTTAATTTTCTTTCTGCGTTGCAGGTGTTAAAGTATACCGGCAATTTTACACTGTGCAGAAAGAACAAGCAAGGGGGGTGCTAGGCATTCATGTATCACGACCAAAGGGTGTAAAGGAACCACCTGAGCTGCTATCTAGCATCCTTAATGTGAGTCATGTCCTTCTCTACTGTTTTGCCTTAGAAGTGAAGAGAGATTCTTTTGACCAACTCTGAAGTGCGTCCTGCAGTGCTGTATCAAAGGCAACATTAGGCTTCTGTAGTGGCTAATCTTGTTTGTCATAACAATTGCAGAGTCTTGGAGTTGAAGGTGTGAGGGCCTTGTTGGGCATGCGAAGTACTGTGGGGACTATCAAGGATTCACTACCACCCCCTAAGTCAGCACTCATGTCTTCATTCTCTATGTTGAATAACCCAAATGTGAGTTACGGATATGGACCAGATCTGAGAGTTGTTTCAGTGTTGAACTGAGAATGAACTTTGCTGCTTGAGACTCTGAATGCTAGTCAGTAGCAGTTGTCTTGATGCTGATACATTAGTTGAAAACAACAATGCTATAAAAGAGGACACTTTGGGGCTGCATAATTGAACACAGACAGAGAGCCCCTGATTGCTTCTGGGAAGGGGGGAAGGGCTGGGTGATCTTTATGTCAGTATCAATGGGTTTCTTGTTTGGGATCAGCTGTGAAATCTTCTCTGTTTGTTACTTATGAATCATTGTGCAAATTGGGAGAATTGGAGGTGGCAGGCAGTCATATAACTGTTGGAGCTCGAGCGCTTGCAAAGCATGTACCTCGCAGCAGCAAGGGCTGGTGGGGGTCATTCTCAGGCACTGGTATACTGTTTGCTTCTGCATTGTTCCTGCATAAGCAAAGCAAATTTGAAGTGAATGAGTGCGTGCACAGATCTAGCTTGTAGTTGGTGCACAGTAATATAGTGATGTGGTCGCTAGCAGATTGATATGGTTTATTGCCTCTGGAGGTAGTTTCTTGGTATTGTGACACCATTGCTGCAGTTGTAAGCTATATTTCCTGCAGCATTTGTCAGCTTGGTATTTGGGGAGCATTGTCCTGCATCAAGAGATAGTGTGTTTAGATGAGGGAGGGTGTGGAGTGGGGCCAGAATCAGAGAAGAATGAACTTGCAAAGAGCATGCTAAAGCGCCTCATGAAGCATGCTATTTGGATGAACATCCACCTGGCTCCTTTCCCCACTTTTGAAATACGTGTCAGTGATGGATATGGTGCCCGCTGGGTTGCTGATGGGAGTCAGGTACCATTTGTTCTTTTATCTGCCTTGTCCTGATCCTTGTCAATCTCCACCTTGAACTGGTAGTAGATTTTAGACTGTGGGACATGGTAACCTACACCTAAGATGTAAAGTTCTGCATGATTCTAAAGTTGTTGCAGAGTTTTTGCTCATCATGTTACTTCTGCTGCAGTTATATGACATAGATTGAGGGAACTTCTATAATTTGATGATATTTGCTTTGAGGAAGTTACAGGAATCTATAAATGATCTATGGTTTGAATAACGTTGTCCATGATATTTTGTTCTGCTAAAGAATAGTTTGGTGAATAAGACATGTCATAACAGAGAAGCTGTGTTGCAGTTTCAAGGCTTTTTGGAGCCTCCAATGGATGATGGATATCTGAAAAAATGGAGGCACTGAACTTCTCAACTCTCAAGAAAAAATAAATTGTTCCGGCTCTGCTGTACTGCTCATTGAGGGAAATATCTGTTAAAAAAAGTGTGTTGGTTGAGATTGCTATTCTTCGTAACATTGCAACTTTTCTTGAAATGTACCTTTCATGCACTTTAAAAACAAAGTTGCTACGTAGCTGCCTTGCTCATGTGTTATAAAACCTGCCAACCAGAGGATACTGTGTTAAACATCAATTCTACTAGTACAGTACAACCGTACAAAAACATTTTCAGGTGAACTGGATGCATCAAAGTTGCAAACTTAATTCAATAATAGCTTGAGCTGGTGTGACCCAAGAGCCATTTTCCCTACATATACATTGCATAGGCACTGCATCCGTCTCCTCCAAAATGGGCTGAAAAGTTGGAAAAACACTATTTTGCATCTGTAGAACAACAACAGCCAAAAAGTCTTCAAGCTACTCTTTTAAATTTTCCTTAATGAAGTTTTTCTTGCTTGCATCTACAAATGAAATTGGGGTGTGTAGAGGAAACACAACACAACACAACATACACACTCTCCCAAGACTCTTTGCAAGAAGCAAATAGAAAGATGAAAACAGCAATGGGTTTCCCCCCCTAAAACTCACTTATTACAACTTGGAATGGTTTGCTTCAAGGTGCACATTATGTACTGGAATAAGTCACTTTGATTCACGTATTATGAACCGAATGTTGACATTCACCTACCCACCCACCTACCCCATTTATTATGCCTGTTCCATGTAAAACTCTTAGCTGTCAAAATTGGACATATTCCGAATAATGCAAATAATAAGTGCGTTGGGGTGAATTTGTTGGGGGAGGGGGGAAGGGAGAAACAAGGGGGGGAAACTTATTAAGTACCTAACATGCTGGTTTTAGATCAGCAGAATAGTAGTTTTAGCCCAACATTTTTGTATAGTTTTTTGCTGAGGCAGGTAAAAGGCCACATCAAAGCTTAACACTTGCTGCTCTTGATTGGCTAGGTACTTTGATTGGTCCATGTGGATTCCTATTAGGTGAGTAGGTAGTCTCCCACCTATTTGCAATCCCAATTTTAGTTTCATGGGTGGGGTTGGAAATAAGTAAATAACTAGATTTGGATGTGGGGGAAAAAAAAACAAAAAAAAAAACTTAGGGTCACACACTTACTTACTTATGAGCAGCAACAATGGAGTTGTTCTAATGGTCAAGGAATTTTGCATTTCCCAAAACTAACCCTAATTCTATTTGGAAAAAATAAATAAATAATTGTTCCCAATAGTTCATTGTGTATGAGGAGGGGGCCATATTAAGTACCCTCGTCAAAGTAACTGAATTTTTTTATGGGTAAGTAAAGTGTACACTAAAGTTCCATGGTAATAGAGTTTCATTCTAATTTAATGGGTAAGCTAAGTAGGTAGTAGGTAGGTACCTTCCCTTTGGCCTCATGGGAATGGAGTTGACTCTTGTATGGTTTAAATTAGCTTGTAAGTAGGGAAGTACGTATGTATTATGTATGTAGCTAGTGGGGTTTGAACTCATAACTAGGGTAGAATGAGTAGGTAGGTGCCTATGTTTGTACCTATTTCTTAGGGTTTGGTCCCACTTCGCTTTCTTTCCAACCTGCCTGCCCACGCATTTTCCCCAGCGGCTGAGTGTTTTTTTTCATAGTGCGAAACGACGTTGCGTTGCAAACCCTCGCTTCTTTGCTCCATCGCCTCGTCCTGTTGTTTTTTTTTTCACCCCCTTCTTCTTTTGTTTGTTGTTCTTCCGCTGGTCTATTTCGCCGTATTTCGTCTCTCTGTGCCCTTGTCCACCATTTTTTTTCTTTTTTTTTTTTGGGTGTGCCGTTCAAGAAAGATTGTTTGAACGAGGATCTGTGTTGTGCCGGCGGAGCAGAAGAGGAGGGGAGGTTCCGTGCTGTGGCCTTAGATCGGGGTTCTCTGTGAGTGGTGAGAAGCCCCGAGGAAGCGATCTCGTCTGTGGCGGCTTCTTTCTTCTTCGTGCAAGATGAATCCTGAATAGTGAGCACTCTTTTTCTATCTGTCTGTCTGTCTTTGTGTTTTTGTTTTGTGTCCTATTTGCGACACTTCACTTCTACGGTGGTTCAAGTTCCGGGGAGGTGGAATTTCCGTGTTTGCGGGAGGTGGCCATGGCATTCCATGTCATTACGGATGGATTTGTTTCGCACTTGCCTTTACTTTTTCTGCAAGGAACTCAGTCAGGGCTTTCTGGGAGGCTTACACGTTTCATGATTTAATTTGGGACTTCTCATAGCAGGGGATTGTTCCATATCTTGGAACATTTGAGACGGGGAACATTTTAACACCTGCATAGTGTGACTTTCCTTATGTGTTCTTTCTCTTAGCAAATGAATTTTTTTGGTGCTTTCTTTCTGGTTTCTCTGAAACATTGTAGATTGGGCAAAGTGCAATTGATTTTATGTGCACTTGGGGATTTTATGTCTAGAAGCTGTTGTCATTGCTCTGTCTCCTTGGCTTTGTCTTCATCTGCTATAGCCAGATCTTTCCTAGGTCAAAGCACCATGTATTCTGGGGATAGGTGTGCTGAGGTTTCTTTGTCCAATTTAGAGGATTCAGTCACAGATCTTCCACTTGCAAACTCTTTCACCATACAGAAGGTGCTGGACTTTTGATCATAAGCAACCTCCTTGTAAATGATGAGTTGTAGGAACCTATCTTAGGGGCAGCACTAACAAAAGTGCAACATGTGAACAAAGCAATTGTTGTGATGCTGAATGAACTCCTGTTCTGAAATTTGGAATACAGGGGTCATCATGTAGCTTTATCTGTCATCTTATTTTATATGTTCATTAGCTTCGTTGATGGCCATTTTCAGGTTTATGGTGGGCATTGAATCCATTTGCATTTGCTAGATGGTCAGAAATTGTAGGAAGCTATCTAGCATATCTGCTAATGCTCCAAGTCATGCTGACTCAGGACATTTGTGAAGTGTCGTGGTTTGTATTTGGCTTCTTTTGCTTGTGGTCTTGTCATTAGGGTAATCCTTTTGGGATTTTTTTGTAGGGTGCCATCTGAATGCTAGCCAATACTTGATCAGGGTCTTCCCAGTGCTTGCAGAAATGGAACATGAATTGAGGATACAGATTTCTGTATAATTGTTTGCCCTAAGATTTGAGCAGAAGATTGTATACTTATTATCTACCTCCAGTGTTGGGAGGTGATGGGAGTAATTGATTGTTTGGTACTCACAAGGTTATGATCATACTCTTTATGTGTTTTCTGGTTTGACCAGAAACTGGCAAAACATTTGTTTGGTTACCTTATGTGATGTTTTTGTGGCTTTTTTCTCTCCAATGTTTGAGGGTCAGTGGATCTGCAGAGCATGTTCTCAGAGTCTGATCAATGCTTTATCACTTGGTTGTTTATGCAGTGATTATCTTTTCAAGCTGTTGTTGATTGGAGATTCGGGTGTTGGAAAGTCTTGCCTTCTTCTGCGGTTTGCAGTAAGATATATCCATCGTTCTTCAGAGTTTAATCATGCTTGTAGCCGGGCGTTTGCTGTTGCTTTCAAAAAAATCATATGGTCTCTTACTGATGATCTTAGCTCATTTACATTGTAGATTTTCCAATGAGTTTTACAGGATGAATTAGGCTTTAAATACTGGAATTATGTATTCAGTCTATCAGATGTAAAAGTCTTTAGTCAGTGTTCTAGCCTGCAGTCTGCTCCTAATTTAGTGTTTTAATGCAGGATGATTCTTACTTGGAGAGCTACATCAGCACGATCGGGGTTGACTTTGTAAGTACCTTTAGCCGCACCCCTATGTGTCAATATACAATTGTATTTCCACCAACCTAGTTTACTCCTGCAAATTTTGCCTATTATGGTAAGATCAGTCCTTTATGGTTGAATTGTGGCATTGCTATGGACATTCCTTACAAATCAGATGAACCCTCAAGGCAACAGATTGTTATCACAAATTCAATCCAAGCTGAGTTGTTGAATGTCTTGGAAGCCTCAAATTTTCTTTTGGCTTTTATTTGGACAGAAAATCCGGACTGTTGAGCTGGATGGGAAGACAATCAAGTTGCAAATTGTGAGTGTTCCAATTTTTCATATGTTCTGGACCATACTACCTGGTACTGAATTTGGCAGATAGCATTGACATCACTTGTTTCCTGTAAGTGATACATAGAGTGATTATGGTATGATCACTGTGTAGCTATATGTCTCTTGAGTGCTAGCCAACATTATGACTGAGTCTTCCAGATGCTTCCTGAAATGTGACCGAAACTCAGGACATAGACTTTTGAACAATGATTTGCTGAAAAGCTTGGGTGGATTATTATATATACTTATCTACACTCAGCACTGGGAGCCTGATGAAGGCAGTGGGTAGTCATGGCAGTTCATCACTACTGTTCTTGATGGAGGTGATGGTCTGACACTTTGTGAGAATCTCTCATAAGGTTATGACCACACTCATCATCATGTTAGCTTCAAAATGTTGATGTGAAGATTTCTCTGCAGTGCCATATATATGATAGTTCTGTAGTCACTGTTGATGTCTGATTACAATTTCTCCACATAACTGTGTGAAGGGCTCAGGAAGGTTGCCAATTATGGAAGGTATGATGAAAGAATCTTTCACAATGGTGTTTGCAGTGGGACACAGCAGGGCAGGAGCGATTCAGAACAATCACCAGCAGCTACTACCGCGGTGCTCATGGAATCATTGTATGTGTGATTCCTCATATGTTTATCCCCTTGTGAAGATAGTGTTTAACACGAGTATGTAGGTGGGTATGTCAGGGTTGGTTCAATTGTCGAAATCACTGAAAACAATATGAGCACCCTAACTCTGTTCTTGCCACCTGATCACACATAAACTGCAGCTATAGCTTTCCTGTCTTATGCTGGATGTGATTTGTCTTATATTTGTTCTCTCAAAGTTCATGCAGATGTACTGAATGCTTGCATCATTTAGGCCAATGATATGTGCTCGCCACTGAATTTTATTACACTTTGGCAGGTGGTCTATGATGTCACAGACCAGGAGAGTTTCAACAATGTGAAGCAATGGCTGAATGAAATTGACCGATATGCTAGTGAGAATGTGAACAAGTTGCTTGTGGGCAACAAGTCTGACCTGGCCTCCAAAAAGGTTGTTGACTACCAGACTGCTAAGGTAAGGTTTATTGTGGATGCATGATTCCCAAGAAAGAATCATGAATTGTTGTCTTGTGTTGTGGTTCCTCTTTTCTGTGCTTGCTGTTTGGTTGCTGTTGTGTAGTCAGATCTGAAATATCCATAACCTTATTTTTGGGTATGCTCTTGATTCTTGTCACGAGAACTTTTTAGTTCAAAAGGATTGACAGAGATTTCAGTACTTACAAAGGTATATGTATATTGTCTCATGAACACAAGATATTGATTCGCAAATCTTAATCAATGCTATTTTGGATTATGAATTTCAGGCTTTTGCTGATGAGATAGGCATCCCATTCTTGGAGACCAGTGCCAAAAATGCTACTAATGTAGAGCAGGCTTTCATGACCATGGCTGCAGAAATTAAGAACAGGTATTCTTTCCATTTCTTGTTTTATGTGTCAATGACCGTTCAATATATGTGGCATACATCTAACTTTTTGTCTCCAGATTAGTTTGTTTTAATGAGTGTTAAGGATATCTTTGCATTTTCCTGCAGGATGGCAAGTCAGCCCGCAATGACTAGTAGCAAGCCTAACACTGTCCAGATGAAAGCTGGACAGCCCATTTCTCAGAAGAGTGGATGCTGCTCGTAGGATGGCTTCATCACTTGATCTGGCACTCTGCCACATTCTATTTGGGATATGTTTAAATTGGTAGGCATATGGTTGTTTATTTCAGCAACATGCTCAGTGATGTAGGGTTTGAGGTGGTAACCACTGTGAAGTCATCTCTTCACTATTTCTTGCAAGATGTGTCGGGCAGGCTGTGGCAGTTGGTGACTGTCTTTTATATCTTTGTTGTCTAGTTTGAGAACTTGGTGCTAAACACTTGGACACTCTAGGTCCACCACAGCCAACGGGTTTAGATGTGGTTGGGACACACACGTGCCATTCAGGCCTACTTGAATCATCTATTTGTACGTCTGTAAAGGAGGGACCTGCATAGTGGGGTGTGTGAACCTTTTTGTATGTAAACCAGGATTAGGTGTCTGACTTGAAGAAAGATTAGCTTGTCAATGCCTTGGCAGGATGATTCTTTGTAGGTGGATGCTGTTGGTAAAGAGGGTATGTGCCCCAGTCTTCTTTTTCCCATCATTGTGCAGGTGCCATTTCTGAAACTTTCCTTTGGAGAAGTGCATGTTGCAAACTGTTTGACAATGCAACCCAATCTGGTGTGCGATTTCTGCTCATTGATAGAATCATTTGCAGTGTTTTAAGTTTTTTTGTGTGATGACTTTGTTAACTTATTGTGGTGGAGGTTCAAAGGTTGAGAGCTTAAAGGAGGAGTCTATATCAATGGATTTTTATCCTAGGATCTCAGACCTATTGCTCTCTGCTGAACCTTGTGGGATGCCCTGAACCTCCCAGTAGATTTCTATAATTGACAGCATTTCTTCAGCATGATGCGACATTGTAGCACCTCAGATTGGTCATGAGAATATCAAATTACCTACCAGGTTGAAAATCTGTTATGCTAGGGTGAAATTGTCCTGTTGGGAGGGAAAACTCTTCAACACATAATCAGGAGCAACCAACTGGAAGAAGTGCTGTCCCCAATCAGTTGCAATCAATTGGAATCTCTATCCCCATATTCCATACAACTGTTCCCAATAAGAAAACTTCAATTGCTTATATCACTAGATTGAAATAAAACTTGTGAGACTTAATAATCCTCATTATGTGGAACATCATTGGAGTCGCAATCTTGTGATACATCAATCTGGTACTGGATACGGCAATACAGCACACATACACACAGAAGGTATACCTTCTTTCAACCTCATAGAGGATTACAATATCATGAAACTTAATGAGAATTTGCATCAGATAATAATAGGACTGATTAGTGCAGGTACTATGCTTATCTGATCCAAAAGGCCTAGAGAAATATGCCAAACTGTTCCCTTCCTCAACTGACTGTTGTATACCAATATAGGGGAGAGTTATTGTAGTGTTGATTTCCAACTATAGAGAATCTAGAGGATGTTATATTATGAAATGATTAGCAATTATTCGTGGCTCAAATGTCTAATGGTCAACTAAACTCATTAATTATCACCTTGCATTCTTATTTTTATTTTGCAAATTCTGGTTTTCATATGACATCTATCACCAAACCTTCAAGACATGCATTTTATCAGATCACCACCATATAAATGTGTCTTTTGGGATAATGTATTTGTAGGAGAAGAAATTCACTGCTGCATTTCAAAGTTTTCAGCAAAAGAAACAAAAGTGGACATGCTTAGTTTGTGGAATAAGCAGAAATTCAGCTTTTCCTCAAATGCAGTATGTGGGATATTCAGCTTTTGTAAGGCTGCTGCATTTGTGTTGAGTTGACAAACAATGGCAATTGGAGATGATTTTCAGACCCTTTCCAGATGCAATCAAAGTGAATCATTAATTTAACTTGAGAGCAATCATGAGTTTTTTATTGCTAAAAATTTCACAGGATTTCACCAATCATTATTCATGAACAAGGATCCCAAGTCCAAGCACACCAAATCAAACAATGCAAAATGACCATCCAAATGTCCCAACCTCACACCCTCATTTGGTCAATGCTAGCTAATATTCCACCGAAGATTATTAGTGTAATCAGACCCTAACCAAAAAATTACCAAGTCCATTTTTAAGCTTCTTTTTGTGCACACTTTCCCAACATAAGAAGTCACCCACCCACCATTGCAAGAGAAAACACAACACAAAACTCACAACTAGTATAGAAAGCTAAAAAAGGTTGTTGATTTCAGTTGCATCACCAAGGATTTTAGCTACCAGGCAATTGTGCACATGTCCGTTTCTTCAGAAAGCTTTACAATGTGAAAACATGTGCAGGGTTCAGGCTACCTCAACTTATGTTTAGGTCAAAGTTTTATTCATTTTTCTTTGTTAAGTTGAATCTTTTGGCTCCTCCAACTTGTCTATCACTGGCAAGAAAAAATTGGTGTGCAAATAGATTACAGTGCTGGATTGCATACAGCACTTTGTGTGTTCAAGTGTCTCCATGTTTCAAAGTTGTACTCCACTATCCATGGTTGGATAATTTCACAATTTGGTCCTCCAATGCCCAGTATTCCTACGTTGAGAGCAATGGTTTCAAAATTTGACATACATTGGGTTGTAGTTGTCATACCATTGAGTAGGGCCTGCCCTTGCAATGAGAGTTTCTTGTCTCTGGCTGCATATTACTGAATGTTTTGTGAGCTGCACATCATGATAGGAATTTTTGGACGAATCTGTGCAATAGTAATGTGAAAGTCAATAAGAAATTTTGTCACCCAATGTTTTCATATTTTGAAAACAAGAGTTGAATCAAATGATGGAGTGTCTTGTTCTTGAAAATGAGTAGGTGCTGAGCCTAAAGGTACCTAAAAAGTGTTAAGATTTCTTTGTTTGTGTGTACATGTGTAGATGCCCCTTGTATGTATGTGCAACTTTGATCACTCATTTCTCCTTCATCCTAAGTCCAAATGTCTCTTTTTTATCCATCACACTTATATAACTGCATTATTCCTACCTTGCAAATTTTGAATTCAATTAAGGACGACGAGAGTCGAATTGTCAATAATTTGAAAAATAATATGAGTATTACACCGATTGCACAGTCAACAAGTAAGAAGTTTCCATTTCTCAACTAAATTCCAATTAGTTTTTACCAAAGGATTCAGCTTCAGTTGCCTACACATGACTGAGACTAATTTACAAAATAGATGGATATGACATGTCTGTTGGGCAGATGGGTGGCTGCACCTCCCTCCATGCACTTGGGACAGTTTTTTCTCTTATGACATTTAAGGGTTAACTTTCACTCAATTTGATTGCTTGCAAAAGAACTCCCTAAACACCATCCCCAATCTAAACTAAACTAAACTAAATTTTGTTTACAGCTGGAGTTGGGCGGTCAGTGCAAAAGATGAACGATGGATGGTAAGTGGTCAAGAAACAAATTTTCTGTTGAGTTCCAGTTCCCTAGCTAACCATGGTGGTTAGCTTAGTTGCTTTTGTAAAAATAGCCCTTACCTATGCATAAACTATCTACTTACCTAGTAATCACCTATTTTCCTTACCTTTCTACATACATCTGGTTCCAGGTCTGATTCTTGAAAAAATAAAAATTTGGAATTCAGATCATGTTCCAATTCTAAAAATCAGATCTATTTCTGGTTTGGTTTGGTTTGGAACCGATAGTTCTCACCCTCCAAAACTGGGTACTTGCCCAACACTGGTTTTGGATTCAGGTTCTCCAAACTTCAAACAGGTTCTAAATCAAGTCTGGTTTGGAAATTGGAGTCGTGTGTGTGTGTTTCCACTGTCACAACACACGCTGCCCAAGATTGGAGATTCTGTAGATATCAACATTGTACAATTTTGGGACTAGTTGATTAAAAAGTATAGTTTTCTTGTGACCTTTTTTCAAAAAAAGTACTACTACCTTGGATGAGTAGAAAACCAAAACCTGAAGGAAAGGAAAGAGACTGCAGCAACAAGCCTTGTTCTTATTTCAGCGAACAGGTTGGTTGATTTCACAGTTTAGTTTACCAATGCTCAGCTTAGAGCCTTAGATGTAAAATCTATAGTCAAGTTCTCAGAGCTGAAACAACGATAGCTCAAGTAGTTGGTTGCTTAATGTCTCTGCATTAGCATAGGGCTTTTTGGTCATGTGAACTCTCAATCTTGATTCTGCAAGAGAACTGATTGTTATCTTGCAAAATCAAGAATCATGGTTCTACCCAAACATCCTTCCAAACCTGCAACAGTTCAAATAAGAAATGCTCATGAAAATGTGGGACCAAATGCACTTTCTATAAATCCCCTTATTTCTTATCAGCTAGTTTTTTTTCGAAAATGAAGTGGTTTTGAAGGTTTACAATTGCCGGAACTTAGAAGGTTAGAAGTGGGGGGGAACAAAATAGTTGAAACCATCATAATTTCTCTATTTGGTTTTCAGTGTGATAAAGATTTGTACTTCATATCTGGTTCACACCCAGATTTGACTAAATCTTTCTTCCTAGGGATGATCATCACTTTTTCGACCATTTCGTATGGGTGATTGAAACTTTGGCTACAAACAAAAGTTCCTTAGCAAGGAGTGTGTCACAATGTGGCCTTGCCATTTACCCTAAAAGTATCTTAAGGGAAAAAGAAGAATTATGAAAACTCAAATATATTTCACCATGGAAAAATATAATCTCAAAAAAAAAAAATCCTCTAAAATGAAGAAATCAAAATCCTTCAAGATATTATAAATCTATTAATTAATCTCAAGTTACAAGAGAAGCCGAAATATCAATCTTTCAAAAATCCTCCTATCAAAATAGACCTATTAACTAGGGGCCAAAATCCCTTAAGCTACTATATACTCTATAATGAATCTAAACACAATGGCAAGGCCCCAAAAACCCCTGCTCCACACTGCGCAGTCTCTCCCTCTCAGGGACAGAGCCAATAAATGTGGCACATATTCCGGAACCTACGAACAATCGTTCACAGTTGATAGGTACTTACCAAGCATCTATTTGCTCGTCAATGCAGCTCTGTCCGTATGTGTCTTCGAAGCAACACTGTTTATCTTGAGAAAGATCATCCCCATGTCTTCATCGAAAAAATGTATCCATCCACACATACATACATCCACTATTTTTCAGCTGCCAATATCATCCATAATTTATAGCCCACCATCTCTCTGTTCATGGATGACTAAAGCAGTGTAGTGATTGTCTGAATTTGTCACAATGGACAGAGCTCGTTAGTGCGGGGTGTTTAGTGTCCTTCATTTCACAATAGTGTTGATTGTGTCAGAGAGAAAGGCTGCCGTCCACACTCCAGAGTGAGTCCATGCTCTCTCGTTCTTTCATCTCATTGTTGCTGTGCGGCGGCTGCTACCGCTGGCCCAGTGCCTAGGCCCCCAGCTCATCCCTTCCTGTTACAATGTACTTGTGCCCCTCCCTCGCTCGCCGCCCAAAAACCTGACACAAAAAATTGTCCTTGTCAGTCTCTTTGTAGCAAGTAGTAAGCTCGCTGCTTTGCTTTCCATACATGTCAGTCACATCTGAGAGAGATCACATCAGAGGTCGCCTGGTTGCTCATTCCTGTACTTCTTTGGAAACTTACTTCTTGAACCCTCCCCGTCCCCCCCCCCCCCCCTCTTCTCTGTTTTTCTGTTCCTGTTTCTCGGCCATCATTGAACGCATTTCAAGTTGACAAGCTGCTGTTGTCTTTGACTTCTCTGTGTTGTGGTGTGTGTGTGTGTGTGTGTGTGTGTGTGTGAACTTACTCAGGAGTGCTTCATTGCTGATTCCCTTTCTTCTTGGCCGACAGTGCTTTCATTTCGCTGTTTTTTGTGCAAGCTTCGAGTTCTGGGGTGGTTGGAGAAAGGGCGGAAGAGGGACACATTGTTATGAGGCTGTCCTAGCTCGCAGGTTCTGGGAGCATTGGATAGATCTTCATACACTCCCGCCGGCGGCTTGTGTTTCGGTTATACTATCGGGATGTGGTGGAGGATGAGGGGGACTTAGAGTTTGAGTTTTGAGGCACATTACATCGCAGTTTTGTGTTGTCACCTTTGGACTTTATCGAGATTGCGGTAGTTTCTCGTTGGCGATGGAAATGCCAGTGGAAAGGCGGCAGTGTGGCAGTAACGGCTTTAGGAAACGAGCTGGCTCTCATGAGTACTGTTTTTCTGGAAATGCGACAGCGGTGATGTGGTTGATGTTCATAGCTTTTTCTGTAGTCATGAGAATTGCAGTGGCCCAAGGTACGATGTTCTCCTTCCTCCAATTTTCCAACTATGACAGCGGTTTAACGCTTCTTGGAGATGCGTCTATCGGACAGGAGGATCTAGCATTGCAGCTCACGCAGAATAACTCTGGAAGAGCTCTGTACCGAACTCCAATCCTATTCACTGATGGGAGCTCCCATGCAAGCATTTCTTTTCAGACGAGTTTCGTATTCTCCGTGGACTCTTCGACTGATCCGTCGTCAATGGGAGAAGGACTCACATTTCTAATTGTTCCAGACAACACAACACTTGGCAGCCCGGGGCCATGGCTAGGGCTTTTCAATCCTATTAACGGTTCGAGCACAGCTACTCCAAACCCTCTTGCCCAAACCGTCGCTGTAGAGTTCGACATTCATAAGGACATAGAGTTCTGGGACATCAACGACAATCACGTCGGCATTGACATCAACAGCTTGGACTCAATTTTCGCGAAAGAGGCCTCCTCTGATATGCAGGTAGTCAATCTCACATCCGGTCATATCAAAGCTTGGATTGAGTATGACGGGCAAGCACGGAAGATGAGTGTTTCCATCACCCCGTTTGTTGCCACCAACGATTACCCGAAACCAGCTCAACCACTTCTCGTCGTCGATGTCGATCTTTCGTCTTACGTGAGCGAATACATGTTTGTAGGGTTCTCAGCAGCAACAGGAAGTGGAGTTGTTAATCACAAGGTTTACTCATGGAGTTTCGAAAGCACAGATTCTTCACTGTCAGACTTTGAAGACATCAGTCCTACTCCATCTCCTTCAGGGCCTGCTCAACCGGTTTCTCAAGCTTCCCTCTTCCGTGCACATGATTGTGGAAGACTTCTTGCACTTCTACTTGTCCTGGTCTTGTCTTGTCTGGCTTTTTGAAGCTTTGAATCAGTTTATACCATTTGGGATGAGAGATACAATCCAACCCTGATGAGATCTAGAAGAAACCTGGAAGCCCCTACTGCAAAACCAATGGTTTCTACAGGAATTCCTATCATTGCTTCCGCTTCCTGCTGCAATCTGAGAAGAACTTCTCACTGTCTTGTCAGTTTGTTGTGATGCTGTTGTTTCCAGGTGTGGTGATGTTTGGAGCTCTTGTGGATGTAGGATTTAAAATGTATGCCTAGTCTCTGGATAAAGAGGTTTTTGCAGATGTGTATCATGTCTGCAGATTGTTGGCCAATCAGATAGCAAAAGCCAAGAAGTTTTTTGGAGGTTATTAGTCTGACCAAAGTTGAGTGAGAACTGGTAGACATGAAGCTTCATGTTCTCTATCTGCTGTCCTAGAGGCTATTCTTCCTTTTGTACTGTCATTTAAAGCAACCCATTTTAAAGAGTATCATGCCATGGAGTATGATATCAGGTTTTAGGAGACATCTGACTCTTTCAAGAGCTCCTGGCACAATTTGATACTCTAGATTTGAGGACACTATTGAGCTTGTCAGTTGATTTGTGCTTGTGAGTGTGAAAATTGAGTTCATGACGAGCTTCTGATTTTTTAGGTAGTTAGCTAGCAGTTTTGACACTGGAGTTGTAAGAATTGCTCTAATTTCTGACAGTCAAGTCCTCTACTAAACCTGAGTAGTTTATGCAAATTTGGGTCATCTACAGATGCTTGAAATTAGTTATTTGGTTGGCACTCACTCAACCTGTGCTTGTTCAGTTTCTTGAATCCTTGCTTTCAGTTCCGCTTCTTCAACAGAATTTATGAGGCCCCTCCGATGGAGCTTTAGCTATTTGAACTGTTTTATTGACTCTTTTGTGACTCTTTAGTCATGTTCCAGCGTGAAAGTATGCATCAGACCTTTTCAATGGAGTGGAGCTGTTTGAACAGTTTCTTGCATCTTTGGAGAAGTATGCATTGGGTGTCTTCACTGAAGCAGAGCTGTTTGAAGAGGTTTTTGAATCTCTGCATTTAGTCTAGTGGCTTCAAAGTATGGATTGGGCTTCTACAGTGGAGCAGGGCTGTTTGAAGGTGACATGGAAAGCTGAACTACCACATGATGTTAAAGAGAAATCCCTTTGAAGTACATCCTCCTTTTGTTTCATCAGACCTAGTAGTGCTTGAGAAGTACAAGAGATGAGGAAAAACAAAAAATCCTAAATCCAGATTAGCAGAAAAGTTTCCTCTTGGAAGATCTATTTCTTATTTCCTGATCACAATGGCCCTTCTAAAAGTGGGTAAGAAAGATGGAAGAGTAGCTGATGGTTGTGAATGCTGCAGAGGAAACAAATAAACAATGCTTTCACAGCTTGCAGTTAGAAAGTGGTAAAGACTCTGCATGATATGATCCTACAAGTTGTTTCTGGAGTTTACTACAAAGCAGTTTGTAGTTCTTGGTCCAAGTCTTTGTTACAATCTTTAAGAAAAACAGAGTTGCACCAGAAGAATGACACCAGAATCATAGGGAGAGAACCTTTGAGAGCAGAAATCATAAGAAGGAAATGCCTACTTAGGTGTTGCCAAGCTCCAATTGTAGAAGTTCACCACTGACTCTTGAACAATGGGCCAACATAGCAAGTTCGAAGTACCCTTCAAAATATCTTTGCAGAAGATCATTGCATGATCAGGAAAAACTGATGATTGTAGCGCCATATCTCGGAATGTTGTGACTTACATGAAGCTGCACATTATTAGTCCCATACTTGGCATTCTTGGCTACAGACCTCATGACTTGCACAGAAGAAAGAATTTGAGGAGATACTTCAGTGCTGTGCACAGATCCTTCACAGTGGTAGAGAATTGCAGGTCAGAGAAGCTTTTTTAAAACGATTGCTGTCATGTATTTCTTGTCAACACAGGAAGTTAGTGCATTTCTTCATTGTCGTGTGTGTTCTGATTGCCTGTTCTGCAGCAAGCTGGAAGCAATTCACCAGAGCCGGGATTTGGATTCCTTGTAGAAAGAAGGTATCCGGATTTCAAAGCATGTGCTAGTCCTGTGATCCACTTGAAGAGGGGCAGGTGTGTTCATCAACAGATTGTCCACATGTGCGCATGTGGTCTCTTGCCATGCCATGCTTGGAGGCCACAAATCTAGTAAGGCTTGTTGAGTGCAAATCTTAACCACCACTACTTAGATGAAGCTGCTAATCAGTGAACCCCTGATTTAGCACAGGCAGGGTGATCAAGCAGGATGAGTCAGTGATCTTGGCCAGCAACATGATCAAAGACTGTGCCTTCAACCAACATGATTCCTTGAACATCCTCAGAGTAATGGATACCATGCACAAATAAGGAGATTGTCTGCAAGGGCATCTTTGGTAGTGAGGAGGGTGCCATCCGTTGGCATCTTCTTCCACCATTGCTTCTTCTGAACAATGAAAATCAGAAAGACTTTGGGCCTGTGGTCCTCTCCCTGTTTTGGGATTCCACCTAAAGAGATTGTCTGCGCAATCTGTATGTAAATGCAAAACATAGGAAAGCTTTGTCTGTTTCTCAAATTAAACTGGGTGAATGAACTCTTAAGCTCCTTTCTTGAGACATGGAACTATCTCTGGTTACCAACATTCGCATGGGGATCACGTGTTTCTAAAATTGTTTGTGAAGCTTTGTATTGATGCAACTGACAATGTTGAAAGATTTTGGCAAGGAAGCAGTGTGTTGTATCTTTGGATCACCATTTTGCTATCTGCTGCGATTCTTCTTTGCCACAACCATTGCTACACATGCATTTCGCCGTCGAGATTCTGTCACCTCTCAATCTGTAAGCTGCAGTAGAATCACTGCTTGATGCCGGATTGAATTGTTTTCTTTGATATAGTATTGCACCGAATGTGAGGGATTCTCTCGTCACTCTACCTACAACCTTGCCAGGCAAGATCTAAGAAGTGCGTGGTGTCACGAAAAACGAACGAGAAAGTGGGAGAAGACGATGACCGGCTGGAAGAAGTTACACATTCACACACGCACATTGAACCAAAAGATCTTTATTCCCAATAGCCCCAACTCTCGTTGAGTATTGCAGCCGACGCGATCCGCGAATCCGGATCTAGCACATGGCGTTTGCGGATTGGGTGATCATTCCCTATGAGCAGGCGACAGCCAACGGCATTCACAAGAACACGTAATACGCGGAAGTGGCTTGGACGCAGCTGCCTTGTTGTTGCAGACACAAACCCCACCACTATCCTTTTAGCATATTCCCATTGCACCGAATCCCGTGCTTCTTCGTCTCGTCCACTCCTTCCCCTACTCTGCCAATTGTCATCACCTTCCAACCTACCTGCCTTCAGCTCCCTATTCTCCTTCTTCTTCTTCCTCTTGTTGGATCCACGAGATTTGAATTTTGGCGCAAAGAGAGGAAGCTGTGTGTTCACCTCTGTATGGGGTGCCTTGAAACGGCCATGCTAGAGATCGAGGTCGAAAGTTAGACTCGGTATTGTTGTTCTTATGGTGGAATGTCCTGTCGTTGGGTTGAAGATGTGAGTGAGCCTCCAAGCCTGTTCGGTGGGTTTGTTTGAGAATCGAAGGAAATGGAAGGCGCGGGACGCAAATGGCCTGGAGGAGGAGGAGAAGGGGCAACGGTTTTCAAGGTGTTGGCAGCCATGGCAATGGCTATAGTCGTAGTTGGGCTGGCATCCCAGTACTCGGAGATTCTCGGGCTTCAGAATTTGGGAATCAAGGGCAAACGGAAGAAGAAGAAGCCCGTGAGGGTGTATATGGATGGGTGCTTTGATATGATGCATTATGGGCATGCAAATGCGTTGCGGCAAGCTCGTGCGCTTGGTGATGAGCTAGTCGTAGGAGTGGTGAGCGATGAAGAAATCAAAATCAACAAAGGACCACCTGTTATGTCCATGGACGAGAGGTTTGGTGTGATCTGAGAATTCCGATTGATATTGCCTGGCTTTATCTTCTCTCTGCGTCTTCTTGCACAATTGCTGTCTAATCTGTTGAAGCTCCTTTGCAGGGTTGTCATGGTGAGAGCGGTGAAGTGGGTGGACGAAGTCATTGAGGCGGTGCCATATGAAATCACCGAGGAATTCATGAACAAGCTATTTAAAGAGTACAAGATTGATTACATCATCCATGGTGACGACCCTTGCATACTACCTGATGGTAGTGATGCTTATGCTCATGCCAAGAAGGCAGGCCGGTATAAGCAGATCAAGCGCACAGAAGGAGTCTCGAGCACAGATATCGTTGGTATGGTCTGTCTCTTGTCACCCTGTTCTGGCCCTGATGATTTTGCCTACGAAATCTCTTGAGCTTGAGATCTGTAAAAACTGTTGACATAGGGCTAGAATTTTTGCTTCTTTGCCAAATGAATTCACTGGGATGCAAACAATATTCAAGCTGACTGAGGAATGGAGTGTATTCAGGGCGGATGCTCCTCTGTGTACGGGACCGAGCTGTGAGTGAATCACCAGTACACACATCATTGCATCAGCAGTTTAGTCATGGACACAGCACTAGCCATGATAAGGGGAGCCTCAATGCTGCTGGTGTTGGCACTCGTTTCTCACATTTCTTGCCCACATCTCGACGTATTGTTCAATTCTCAAATCAGAAGGTAGCAGGTTACCAGTTATTTCCTTTTTTGCATTGTGAGAGTCACTGACATGAAGAAGATATTTGCATTGAAAACATGGTTTGATTGTGAGTAAGCTGGGGACAAGTGGAGCATATTCTGATTGAGTTGGCAGGTAGCAGGGGCCAGGACCAGAAGCACGTATTGTGTACGTGGATGGAGCTTTTGACTTGTTCCATGCTGGCCATGTGGAGGTACAGAATTGCATGCTTTGAAAAGCTTTATTACGACCAAAGAAACATGTTTGGCAAATTTTAGTGACAACATTATATTGGAATGTTTGTTTTTGTATCTGACTTGTGCCACAACCGTTTCTTACAAAGATGCTGGCATTCTGAAACCCATCTCAATTGATCTAGAAATGGCTCAGCAAACCTTGATGTGTCCATGAGCCACATGTTTACTGCCAACAGATTGTGAAGGAAATTCCTTACACAGACTGCCAGCTTCCATTTGCTGAAGCAGTGCAATATGGTGTGCTCAACACATTTCATCAAATTGTCCGTGATGCTAGTAACAATATGCTAGTCTAAGCTGATTTCAACTTGTGAACTTATTACTTATGATGGAAAAATCTTCACATGAATGTGCCACAGACTCTGAAAGCAGCAAGACAGTTTGGTGACTTTTTGCTAGTGGGCATCCACACTGATCTGACAGTCAGGTGTATTTCATTTCCAACCTCCCCTCCCCCTGTTCAGGTTATCCAGAGCACTTTTTCAGAGTTCAAGTAAACTGGGCATAGGAAAATAAAATTGTAGAACCTGCAGGATTTAATGGTTAGAGTTGCTACTCTCTACATTTTACTTGGTGCAAAAGTCAGCTCACAAGAGCACGGGAGGGGCTGTGGATGGATGTGTCACACACAGTGGACATAGAGGAGCAAATCATCCAATTATGCATCTACATGAGCGTAGTTTGAGTGTGTTGGCATGCCGGTATGTTGATGAAGTTATCATTGGTGCCCCATGGCAAGTGACTAAAGACATGGTACTATTCTGCTTGTATTTTACTTATTTGTTGATTCTCTCTGTTATTGAAAGTGCTGTTCTTCACTTAGATATTGGTATTGTGGCTGTGGTTTTAATTAAGGTAGCATGTGTGGGTGCTAATTTGAAAATTCAATGTTTGGCTTGTGACCACAGATAACCACATTCAACATATCTGTTGTTGTGCATGGAACCTGTGCAGAGCCAAATGAGTTGAAGAATGTAAGTACCCACCAAATCAGTGTCAGGGATGTTTTTTGCAATGAATTCCTGTTGGTGGGCATCCATGTAGGCTGTCATGAATCATCACTTTGCTTGTTTTACTCTGCAGTAATGCTGGTGGCTCTTGCTCTACTTGATGGCTTTCAAGCAATTGTGGGTCAAGCAGACATTCAGCAAGCTTATGATTGTTGTTGGTTTCAGGGAGAGAGTGACCCCTATGCAGCTGCAAAGGAGATGGGGATCTTCAAAATATTGGAGAGTCCTCTAAATATGACAACATCCACAATTATTCAACGGATCCTTACAAACCATGAAGCCTATAAGGTCAATACACATTTTTGTAGCATTTGTTCTACCAGGTGTTTTCAATTGAATGACAATTGTCTTGAAATGCTGTCAAGATGCCTTGCTAATATTATCTCTATGTCCACTGATGTAAGTTATCACAGATGCACTTAATGACCAGTAATCCATATGATGTGAGATGATCTAGGTCAAGTTTTGTCTGATATTTAAATGGGTGCATTTTGCTGGTGAGGATGCGCAGAAACGGAATGAGAAGAAGGTAGAAAGCGAGAACAAGTACTATCAATCGAAGACATATGTGAATGGTGATTGAGTCATCATACTCTTAGTCCCAAATCCAGCAAGAGAGAAGAGAATTCCATAGCAATATCAAGTGATCATGGGATATATTGTAAGAACAATTCGATCGTTATTGGTTGAGACAAAATATAATTTTATTAGTGTATGTTGTTTAAAAACATGATTGTTGTAAAATAGTGGGAGCTCCCAGACAAGATAATTTAACCAGAATTCTTTTGTGCTAATATATTCTATTTGATGCATTGGCCCAAGAAGGTTGTATATGACAAATTTTTGGATTCTCTCTTTTCTGATTTTTGTTTCAATTCCTTTAATTACTTTGACAAGTTGAGCAATGACACAGCAGACCATTTTGATCCATTACAAAATAGTAGGGGTATTATGGAAAGGCCGTATTTTGTCTTGTTGGTAGCCTGAAATGTTCAATGTTTGTTAGTATCTAGGTGTAAGCATTTCAAATTTAATTGGCAAGTTGCAACTTCCGTTTATAGGTTTAATTGTAGTTGTTAATTGTCATTTCGCAGGTAGCCTTGACCAATTCATAAGCATACAAAAAAGAGTAGCTCAACAATTCATTTAGGGTTTACGGTTTTAGGGTTTAGGGTTTGCATGAAAATGCACAGAGAAAATTGAGTTTTTAGTTAAATATAGTTATAGCTGGTGCACCCATGGTGTTTATTTTTTCCCTAGGAGTCAGATTGATTGGTCCACCACCATCAATTATACTGGAACATTGGGCAGATCCCCACCACAGAGCCTAGATACACTTTGCTCAGCCCAAAATGGAATAATCAATTAACTTTAAAAGGTTCTATTTTGAAAACTATAATATTTCTTGAAAAATTCAAAAGATTTTTCAAATTTCCTTCACAAATTTTCTTTGAGAAATTTTTTTTGGAAAAGTTCAGGATTTTAAAAAATAATAAAATTTGTGCTGAAGCTGCTAAGGCCTTATGGTATGCTTCCCTTTCCAATTTATATATGTTGTGAACTGTGGCCAAATGGTATGGAATAAAATTGCTGTTGGGAATGTCTTGAGAACATGTGAGGAACTTGGAAAACTATTTGGGAACCTAATGGGAACACATTGAGAACAGAACAAAAACCAAAAATCCACCCCACCCCAATTCTCATTGGCTGCATGAAATTTCTATTTTCAAACTGGGGTAATAGGGGCCCAAGGCAAATTGATCCCCACATTGGGATCATGGTAAAAACCAATATGGTGATCAATTCGCCCTGGCCGCTAATAGGTACCCCCATTATAAACCGAGGGTACTTATTGAGAATGTTTTTCACCCATGTGTGGGTATCCTAAAGTAGATAGCCCTAAACTTCTAGTAGAGCACGTGTAAGATCACTACCGGCCTTAAGGAGGAGGTATAAGGACCCCCTCTCTTGTAGGAAGGATATTCCTGGATGTAAAGGTGCCCTCCAAATACGCTAAGAAATTTCTTGAGTGCTTTCCAGAGATGTCCCCCAGAAAGGATTGAAGAGACCAGATAAACGCAAAGACTGAAACACTGAACGTGCCCAGAAAAGCAGTTCACAGAGGTCTTGGCTGATACATACGTAGTCGTGTCGGCAGAGTTCGCACAGAGAGGTGAGATCGGAGAGCGAACGTCGTGGTGGGCGATAGCTTGTGTCCGTGTGTAGCACAGGAGTCGAAACCGCGTGACGTTGATCCACTTGTTTGTAGAGTGGAAATCCATCAGCGAGTGTCTTGGTCCTCTGTTGTTCTTCTCAGCTCACTCCACTTTTTTTGGACATCGTATTTTCTCGTGTTTAGGGCGTAATTTTTAGGGCTGCTCTTTTCTCAAAATGGAGACAGTTGCTCTGCTTATGGAATGCAAAGATGTGGCGAGGACTTTACAATTGCGAAGTGAACAGGTGAAGTTTAACAAATCCTTGTGCACACTCCTTGCAACGACATACTCACGCTCCCTCAATGGCGCCGTGTATATCCGTGATTTGTCTGCGTGCGAAACAACTGTGACGGAGCTGAGGCGTATACTGTCGTGTGGAGAGATGTTGGTGGCGCAGTGGAGCGACAAGAACTGGTGGAAGTCGCTGATCAGCTCATCGGATTCCTCGTCGATCCAGAAAAAGCTCTTCCTCCACCTGGATGAGTTTCTTTTCTGCGTCAAGGTGTTGATGCTGAATTGTAACGACGTTGTAGCGCCGTATTCCTCTGATTTATTGACGAAAGATGTCGAGGCCGCCTCTCTATTTGACCTTGAGATCTTGTTACGCACTTTAGAAATGTACAGGACGTCACTGCCCCGAGGAGATGAGAGTAAGCTTGTAGATCATGTGCTGGACAAAATCAGAGCAACGAGTCCTGGTCGCGTTCATCTACTCTCGATAGAATATGATGATGTGAAGCGCGAACAGATTCTTGGGCAGGGATCGTTTGGAGCAGTGTTCAAATGTGAATATCTTGGATTGCCGGCGGCTGCCAAGGTGTTCGTAGTATCAAACAGAACTTTGGTCAGTGAGGTGAAGAAAGAAGCGGATCTACTAGCAAGGTTGCGTCACCCCAATGTGATTCAATTCGTAGGGTATGTGGTCAAGGGAAGCGAGCATGTCATTGTTTCAGAGCTCATGAGCATGGACCTGCGGACGTACTTAGACGAGAATGTTCATGAAGATCAATCTAGACCTCCACTTCCACTGCTGTTAGCTGTTGATATAATGCTGCAGGTAGCAGAGGCCATGAAATATTTGCATGAGAGTATGGTGATGCACCGTGATCTCAAGGCTAATAATGTTCTCATAAATATCGTGGAGACTCAGGACTCACGCCTCTCCTCGTCTCTGCAAGTTAAGATCACAGACTTTGGCTTGTCAAAGTTGAACCTAAACAACTCTAGGTTTACCACAAGGCAAGTGGGGGCAACTCCTTGGAGAGCACCAGAGGTATTTGAAGATGAAGAGAACACAGAGAAATACACAAATGCAGCAGATGTGTATAGCTTTGCACTGGTTTTCTTTGAGGTCCTCACCGGGGAGGTGCCATTTGCCAATATACCACGATCTCAGGTGCTTCTAAGCATTCGACGTGAGGAACGGCCAACTTTACAATCTGAGGAATATTGTCCTGCACACCTATCTGCAATCATAAAGACATGTTGGGCCACAAGGGCAGAAGACCGTCCTAAGTTTTCTGAAATCTGCCAAAAGTTGGTGGAGGTCAAGGGGAGGATTATGCTCCAGTCATATCCTAATCCATCCCCCTATAAACCGCAAAAATGCATCAATGATAGTGGTTACACTGGAAGCATCATTGCAATTGGCAACACTGAAAAATGGTTTCAAGGAAGTGGAAGGATAGCTAATATCAGTGGGTGGGGGTTTAGTGAGTTTCCATCATGCAGATTTGGATATTCAAGCTTGACTGGGAAGGGAGATTACATGCATGTATTCCATGAGATCTCAGAACTTGACAGGCAGGATATTAGGTTGTTTACAGTTGTGGAGGGACATGGCTATCGGCGGGCAGCATATTACATTGCAAGACACCTCTTTGATAACTTGCTGAAGCATCCTAAACTTTTCGATGACACTAAGCTAGCCATAGTTGAAACCTACATGCAGACAGACCAAGATTATTTGCGAGAAGAGGATGATCCGCAAAGTATTGTGGGGTCAACAGCTTGTACAGCTGTTTTGGTGGGGAAGCATTTGCTGATTGCCAATGTTGGTGATTCCAGGGCTGTGATTTCCAGAGGTGGCAATGCAGTCACTCTGTCATGGGATCACAAACCAACCCAAACAGATGAACAGAAACGGATTGTAGACAAAGGCGGTATTCTCATATGGGATGGCACTTGGCAGGTACCAGGTGGTGGTGTATCCCGAGCATTCGGTGACCAGCTGTTGAAGCAGTATGTTGTGGCCGAACCTGACATTCAAGAGGTTACAATTGAGGAGGGAGTTGATTTCCTGGTTTTGGCCAGTGCTGGGCTGTGGGATGTGGTGTCAAACCAGGATGCAGTCTCAATAGTACTGGAGTACATTTCAGATGTTGAAGAAGCTGCCAACAGGCTCATAGAGGAAGCCTGTCACAGAGGAAGTGTCAAGAACATCACATGTGTGGTTGTCTGCTTCAATCTCGATCATTTGCTACAATCAAGATCATGAGGAGGATACAGCTTATTGTATACACACTAGCATATAGATTCAGTGGGATTTATTTTGCACTAGCTAGTTTGATGGTTTCAATGGATCTCATTTCCTCTCTTCTTCTTTCTTGATGTGTACCTTTTGGGGAATGCTGGTGTGAGCAACAGTGGCTCTCTAGGGTTGAGGTATCACCTTTCCTCTTTACATGTCTATAGATCATAACAGAAAGTTTTGGGGTGTCTGTGTGCAGATATTTGGGGCTTTCTGTCAGGTAACAGCTAGTTGCCAACTACTTTTTAGAGTATTTGGATTGGGCCTTTATCGTGTGCAGGACTGTAATTTTCTTATTACTGTTGAACAGCCTGCAGCTGTTTTTATGGGGTTATCTGGAGCTCTCAAGCAAAAATGATTAGGTAATTTGCAACCCACATTTTGATTTAAGCCAGCTCCTTTAGTTGTAGAGATGAATGAAGCTGCTCTATCTGTCAGTGCTAGTAGTTTTGTCAGCATCAACTTTAACTGCACAAGACACCAAGTAAAAAATTCTCAGCCTCCTCTCCTTCATGGGAAAAGCTTGCACTTGGGGCTCTGACAAGAGGGGACAAAACATCTGCACACAATTCCAATTGCAGAGACCTATTTGCAGAAGCTGATGTCCAGATGATACAGGTATACCGGTCAAGAATGTGAAGGATTCTGGGATTGGATCCTTTAACCTTGAAACACAAAAAGTGAAGGTTCAGGTCAATAGCATAAGCTTCCCTTCATTCCATCTCCAGCTCAGAAAATTGATTGACATTAAAAGCTTGAAAATAGACCTGTCTGATATCACAATAGAGTCTTACACCTGCCTCTGAGCAATTGCAACAGAAATTCACTTAATCAAAATATCAGTATGCAGACATATGCCTGAAGGTTGTAGAATATTATAAGCTTCCGTAAACTTGCAGTTGGGAGCCAATTAAGTCAGTGACAGAGAATGATGGCAAGTAGTCACTGCCATTCATGATTGGGGTCATGGCCTGACACTTTGGACTAAAACTCGCGAAGTTATGACCATTGTTCTTTTCCTTGGCAACTTATTGCCATTTTTGGACCTACAAAAATGCCTGACTACCTGTACAAAGTGAAGTAGGGTAGGATTTTTATAGTTGTTGGCTGGAAAGCTACAGACCCTGATTTGATAGTACCATATAGATCATGACATAGGGTTGGATTTGCCACCCAAAACTAGGGTTCCTTATGGGGTGTTGCCAAATGGCTCAATCAGGAGTTGCTGAAATTGTCTAATGGCCACATTGGAGACATCAAAGGGGCATGTTCCTTGCCACCTCCATTCTCTTGTTTTCCTCCCAAAATTGCTATTTTCCTGCACCTCATTCTTCATTTTTCTCACCAAAAGGTTGTGAGTTGCAATGGAGCTTCACCAACTTCTTTCACCTACAAACCCCCTTCCTCACCAACTTGTGTCTCAAAGTTCCATTGTATGCAACAAGGTTGGCAATTGAGCCTTCAATGGTAGATCTCTTTTCAGTTCTTGTTTGTGATTCGTTGGGAGTTTTGGAGGGGTTCAAGAGTAGTGAACTTTGAAGTTTGAGCTTTGTAGCTCAAATTCTTTGTTGTCCTTTTGCAATTCAACTTCACCATACAATGTAGTGTTTCATTCGTAGGTGGAGGGGAGTGGTGAGTTATGAGCATGTTTGTTTCAAAATTTATTTAGATTTTCTTGTTGATTTGTAGCAAATATTTGTGATTGTGCAACCTTGCTTCAAAGTTTGTGCACTTCACAAGGAACCTTCAAATAATATATGGTACCCTTGGCCTTCATCCCAATTCTATAAAAATTCATAAGTATTTGAAAAATAAATAAATAAATCATCTTCAAAATGTGTTGAGCTTTGAATCACTTGTTTTCATGGGGAAAACAAGTGCAGAAAAATTGAAAATTAAAACTTTCTCAATATGTTGATTTTGGTGATTTTAATTGTTCATAATCGGGATAAACAAAATACATATTGGGTTGTTACAATATAAGGTGGATCATTTTTGTGCATCACATTATAACTTTTTGTAGAGTGTCATGCATTAACATGCCATAAAATCATCATTATGTCAAATTTTCCATTGCATTAAAATTGTCAACTTGAATTAAAAACATTTATATAAAAATTGCAAAATATATACATTAAATATAAAGTAATGAACTTTTGAAATTAAAAATTATGAAATAGTTTTCTATCTATGGTTTTATGAAAAATAAAACTAAATGATTTTTTTGGGGATAACTTATAAGGGTTCAATATATGATATATTAATGTAAAAAGAACATAGATACAAAAGTTTTGCTAGAAAGACCTTAATTGAAGAAAAATTATGAACTTTTGACTGTTTTGAAAAGGATTTTATTTTCAAATGTTCATATCATAATTTTTTTATTTATGGATTTCAATTTTTTTTCTTAACAATGTTAAAAATTATATAATTGGTTCATTCACATAATTTTAATTAACTCATTAACCTCCTTACATCCCCCATTTAAATAACTTTATCACAATAAATTATCATTTTAACACTACTGAATGGACTTTTTATGGATTGTTTATTTGGCAAAATCAATCCCCTTTATCTTTCAATCATCCTATGAAACATGTGTAAGTAAGGTGAAATTTTTTCATAACACAAAAATCTTTCATTTTTTAATACATGTTTCAATGTACTTGTTTTAAACAACAAAAGCCATGTGTCATCATTGTGAAAACAAAATATGCCATCATCATGGAAACAAAAGGGACTACCTTGACATTTGATAACCATTGGAATTCAATAGACATCATAACCAAAACCAAAATACATATGTTATTACAAAAAATGATATTGCACATGCCATGAAGCCACAAATGAAAAAAGTCACCTTTTTTTTGTACCATGAGCTAATTGCACCCTACCCATTATAGCACTATTGATGTTGTGCACATTTTTATTGTTCAATGCACTTTTCATAAGAAGATATTTGTATAATAAAGAAACATTATGCAAACATAATTGGTGGAAGATGGGTAATGAACATGTTGTAAAACTTGGATTTCATACATGTCAATATAAAGAAACATCACTTGTTTTCCACATTGCCAACTACTTGCGCAATAGCTACCTTAACCAGTTTCACTTACATTGGGGAAACTAGGTACCAAAATTTGAGATGTTGTCATATGGTGTTACAATTTAGTTAGATGATTATTGTCAAAGGGGGGGGGGGGACACACATTTTACTTCATTGTTAACTTGAACATTACATTGTTGATGTCCAAGGTCTATGCAACAAATGTGTAATCTACAACTATTCACACCCTTTATGGCATGGAAGGGATTTTGTTCAAAAAGTTAAAATTGAATAATGGCGAATGTCTTGGTCACCCAATTTTGTTTCCATCACCAAGGGTATTGTGACCATAAGTGTTGCCATGACTTCAAATGTAATTGTAATAATTCCCAATAGTAGTTTGGCCAATAGAAGCGACAATGCTAATGGAAGCATGAATGTTAACAACATAGCCACCACAAGTGGTGATGTGAACCCTTCCATTAGTGGACATGGCATGTGCTAACATTCAACTTTATTATGGATTTTTTAAGTTGTGAAGAATTTATTGAGGGGTTTAGAATGGAAAAGCTATAGAGTTTATAGGAATCTCAGTGTAAGCCACATGAAAGTTTATGGAAGACATGCATAGATGATAATGTTGATCATTATGACATAAGGGGTCACATAAACACATGTTATCCAATTTTGGTATGGAATTTTGTCCACAAGGAATTTAATTAGGCAACAAGTGTGGGATGTTATGTTACTTTAACTTGCACAACCCATGTTGTTAAACATGTTAAGTTGAACTTGGTGAAAGAATATGTGTCACTCTTGGGTTTAATAAGGTTAACCCAAGGAATCTTTTAACACTATTAATTTGATAGTAATCTGGTCAACCAAATAAGATTATGCCAAAAAAGACCAAGGGGACCAAATCAAAACAAGATGGTGCATTTTCATCATATTTCATTGAACAATAATCAATTCGGATAATCCAAGTGTGATTTTAAGCATGTGAACAACTTTGTGATGCCAATGGCTATGGGGAATTTGACAATTGCTCAACATTGCTCAACATTATGTTATGCCATTATTTGAATAAATGGTTATTGACCTTGAGTTTGTAGATTTGTGCCGGGAGATTATGTGTACTTACAACAACATTAACTACCTTGGATGTGATTGTAAGGCGTATTGTCTTATAGGTACAATAGGTGCTACCTTTTAAAATGTTATTGTTGTAGGGATGGGATGGTCAAACATGGAAAAATCATGTGCATAATTGTGCATTATGTCATCTTCCATGTGTTGATGGCCAAGTTTATCTTTGGTGGTTGTTTATGTTCGATTACATTGTATTTCATCTGGGCAATTTATTGTGGTAACTATTATGTTGATTTGTGATTAATATTATAAAGGTTAACATATGGGATATTTTACACCACCATTGGTGGAAGTATTTGTCAAAAAATAATTTTGACCTTGGTGCATTAAATTCAAACCTAGGTACCTATTCTTATAATTAGATAATAATGCATCCTAAATTTTTCCTTGCGATGATTCACATTTGGTTGATGATTTGGGGGATTACATTTAGGTGATTAATGATGGGGTTCAGATTTACACTTGGCATACTAGTCCTTTCATTTTTAAACCAATGTAAAAGTTCTTGGTGGATTTATAGAATGAATTAAAATGGTTATTTGGCTTAAGAGGACTTTAGCCTTAGAAAAGGAGGTGGTTTGGAGACATGAGACATCATTTAAAGTGATTTATGTTAATTGGTTTATGTGTGTATGGATAATGATAGTTGTAGGTGTTAATACATTAACATACAACAATTGTTAGAAATGTTAGTTTAATTACTTAGTTAAATCCTAATTAGATTAATGTTAAATTAGGTTAGTGTAGTTAATTGTGTTTTAGTAAGTTCAAATGTGAACTAGGTTTTAAATGTTTCATGTTTGAGATTTAATCTCAAGTTGTGTTGTTGTAAGTTTTTTGCAAGTTTTGTTTGTGCACATTGTTGTGTGGATTTTGTTTGTGTGTTTTGGGCTTGCATTCTTATGAGTTTTGTAAGTAAGTAAATTTTTGATTCAGAGATGAGGGTTAGTTTAAAGCGATTTATGTTATTTTGTTATGTGTGTGTGAACAATGATAGTTGTAGGTGCAAATGTGATAGCACATGATAAGAAACTTCAAAGATTAAGAGACAAAATAATATAATATATTTAGCATTTGGTACCCACTTTATATTGAATACTTTCATGTTTGCACTAAAAAAAAACTGAAAGCCCAAAAGCTACTTAGAAAAACCTAGAGGTTTGACCACAATACATGCAATGAACATAACCTTGACAAACTTTGATAACTATTATAGGGTCACAAACAAATACATCTTCATTTGCGTAAATTTGCTGATAATAGAAACATATTCTAACAAGGGAAAAATGTGTGAAAGGCCAAGCAAAACCTAGAACTCACATAAGTGTTGAAAATTAACAATTATCATTAATTTATAAGGTTGTTCATAACCATTTTATCAACAAAGTTATGTATTTGCCCATCACTCTTTTGGCATGGCTTAACATCAAATTCCATATAATTTTTCTTTTGCAAATAATCTTTTGCCCTTTGCTTCCATGATCTTGACAAATTTTGTGAACTCCAAATGTTGCTTAGAGCAATGTGCAAAATAGGAATGCAAAGTTACAACCAATTTTCAGTGCACTTCACCAAAATTAAAGTTGATAAGGTTTGCACATCCAAATTCATTTGTCAATGGGCCATACAATGAACCACTATAGAATAGGGAGCATAATCATCATGGATCTATTTGGTGACACCATATTTAATGAATTGAAAAACATTAATTGCCCCAAAGTTAATGAACTACTAAAGACTCAAACAATGACTTCAATAATCTATGATATAACTAGGGATGACCTTGTTACAACAAATGCAAGACAATTGTGAATTGCACTACCTTCCAAGCTTTTCCTCATGTTATTCCATTTGCTACTAGTTTTGTTAGGTGACAATCTGATGAAAACAACTAGCAAGCTTTGCATGGTTCTTTGTGTGCTTATAGTTCTTTGTGTGATGCCACTCCCCTTTTCTTAGAGAACTCATATTCTTTTATCCTTTCTTGTGACACATGTGCTTGCAAAATGAATCAAATGACAAAAATCAAAGAAATGGAAGATTACAACTAGACTTTCGATGACACCCTAAGCCTTCAAGCATAACTTTAAGAAAAAAACTTGCTAGAAATGGAGATTGGATAGGTTCATATAAAGCAAAGTTTAGAACTCACCTATTTGTTGTAGAATGCAAACTCCCAAACAACAAACTTGCACAAAATATACATAATTCCCTAGGACAATGCATTGAGTGGTTAGTCCCACACAAATTGCATGAAAAATCACAACTTCAAAGCAAACATAAAGGATCATGATAACTCACTTGAAGATTGAAATTGCAAGTCAGCTTTGAATGTTCATTAATAACTAAAAAGCTCCATAAGGTGCACATTTCAAATCTTATCATAATATGGTCACATGAGCCCAAAATAGGCCATGGAATGGGTTGGATTGGAATTTTAAATCACTTTTGAAATAACCTTAAACTCACATGTAGTGCAACATTCACAAGCATTAGTGTAGCTTGCCAAATTCCAATGGCTTAAGTGTGAACTAGTTACCCAACTATTTTACTCCTTCCAAAACCATTTAAAATTCAACATCTTTTGCACTTTGGGCTTTAAATTTTCCTACTCATTAAAGGTTTTCCCACCAATGCCAAAAATGCACCCAAATCCACCTATAAATTTTTGTTTTGTTTTAAGTAGATTTGTAGCAACATTTTATTCAATATTCAATAATTTTTTCATCCTAGGTCAAAACATGATGAAAACCATCAAGCATTCATCAAAAGCTTTCCAATAGTACAAAGTGTAACGAGAGGCACAACAGGTTGGGATATCTCTATGGGACAAACAAATTACCCTCCTTCATAAATAGATATTTAAATAATTATGCAAGTTCCTATCAAGGCATGGGTCAAGATCCATGACAATTTCGAATGCACTAACCTTATTTTGTCATTGGACATGTTCAAAAAGGAGGAAAGAGAATAAGGTAAAGTGAAAACAAAACACGAAACCCAATTAAACATAGTTCATTGAATGCCCGGTCAAACTCCTTAATTGTATAGCACTAGGGAAAATAGGCAAAAAGGTCAACCACATGTACCACTTAAAGGGGCAAATGGAGGGCTTTGACAACAACCTCCCCTTTTACCTACCATTGAAGCCCCGAGGTTTGGATGTGGAGTCCCGTGGTTATAGTTGATAGCTTAGGTGATAATGGCCATTGCAGTTGCACCCCATATTAAAAAAATACAAAATCATGGGTGAAAAAGGATTTTATATTACAAAATTTTACTACAATAAAAAATAACAAATGTGTAAAACAATATTTGAGATTTTCCAAAGTTTAAAACCTCATTCATTTATAACATGTCGAGCTCCAACAACATTTTTTTATATTGGTATGTATTCTAAATCTAGGTTATTTTCATCAAAATTTTGTTAGAAGAACAAACTAAAGGTAAGGGGTCAACATGGCCATGGTTTAAACTAGTGTTGGGTGGGTATGTACAACACGAACAGGTTTGGAACTGAAACTATGTATGATTACTACATAGCTATGAAATCTATGTTCTTGGTTGTAAAATTATTCTCTCACCCTTCAATTATCTATGCAAGCTTCACCATTCTCCTACCATGAACTAAACACAACCAACACTAAAACCATTCCAAACCAAAAGCCTTTCAAAAACCAAAACTTCAATTTTAACAAACTTTGCATTCATACAATAACTTTGTACAAGTGAAGGTGTTTTTCAAGGTCACAAACACCCACTTATATACCAACCAAAAGGAAACCAGTCAAGAAACTTCCCAAAATTTTATCCACCACATGGTCCCCCATGTGATTCCACAATTAATCAGAAGGAAACATAATCACATGGTCCTCCATGTGATTCCACAATTAATCAGAAGGAAACATAATCACATGGTCCTCCATGTGATTCCACAATTAATCAAAAGGAAACATAATCACATGGTCCTCCATGTGATTCCACAATTAATCAAAAGGAAACATAATCACATGGTCCCCAATGTGATTCCACAATTATTCAGAAGGAAACAAAATTACATGGTGCACATGACTTTCACATACATTAATATGTGAAAGTCAATGCACCATAACCAAATTATGGAACCCTACCACTCAATTTACCCTTTTACACAATTACCTAAGTAATTGTGTAATTACATCAAATTACACATCAAGTTACATCTACCTTGTTTGGAGGGTAATAATTCAAAGTTAAGTTCTTGTAACCCGGACCCAAGCTGACATCAACTTGTTAGAACTGGCACAAGAACCGGATGATGAAAAAAATGTTTTGTAGGTCTAGATACGAAACCAAAACTGTGAAAAAATGTTTTTGAAAACAAGGTAAAGATATATATGTAAAAAAGTTGAATTTTTTCAAAAGTTAATAAGTAGACTATATTTATTATAATTAACTACTCAATTTTATATTTACATAAACCCCTCTTTTTAAACTTTCATAAAACTTTATACCCACATAATTTTTAGCATTGGGGAATGTGTAGTGTGTACATTTGAACCCGGTTCAAAAATTGAGTTCGAAGGTTCTTGAATTTAAAAAATGTGATAAAACCAGAAGGGTTCAAATTTTGGAAGAAATGGCTCAAACTCATATGTATAGAATCATCACATAAATTTTAAAATGTTAAAACTGGAATGAAGGTTGTTTCAAAAAATAGAACTACACAACATTCATTTGAACACATGATTAATATCATAAAAGGTTTTGCTAGAGGAAAAATTGTATTCAAAGGATCAAGGCATTACAAATGTTATTAAAGACGAAGAATGCGAAATGCCGAAAATTCAAACATTCACACCTACCCTTCAAATGAAGATGGGGGTGAGAAATGAGCTTGATCTTGAGATGTTTGTTACAACATCAAAAGAGTACACATATTTCTTTCCTTACCCCAAGGAATGTTTATTACAAATTGCTTGAGGTTTTTGGTGAAGTAACATTTTGAAATCATTTATTGATAGCAAATGTTAATAATTTGGATGAAATTATGAATAAATTTGTGGAAGGTTTTATTAATGTTAAAAGAAACAAACTATAATTCATAAAAAAATGATGATTTTGGTTACATAATCTAATGCGTATTTGAGTTTGGAAGGCAAAAAGTTGATTTAAAATTTCATGTAGAAGTTCAAACAACTCAATTGACAATTGCCAAAATGCTTGGTGATATTTTACATGCTTATAAATGACTCAAGTATTTGTAAGTGTGTAATTTTGTATAAAGAGACTATATATATATATATATAATTTTTAATTTATTTTTAATTGTTTTTTAAAAATAATTTGCTCTTTTTAAAAAAAAATTGTATAACATTTTTGAGTGGTTTTTGGGACAATTTTGCAAACTTCATAGGTTAGAAACCATCCTTACACACATGTGGTATGAATATCCATACCATTACAATAAAATTAGAAAACTCATGCATCCATGCCCAAAGTGGCCTTTATGTAATTTTTCAAAAAAGATCATTTAATTTCAAACTTATACAACTATTTTTCTAAAATTTTGTAATTTTTCAAATTAAATGGGTTAGAAGTCTTCCTTACACACATGTGGTCCAAATACTAGGCCATTTTAACAAAATAAAAATAAATTGATGCACCCATATCCAAAGCAACTTTTATGTGAGTTTATTACATTGTTTCATCTTATTTTAGAGTTGTAATTTTTATTTTATGTTTTGGTGATTTTGTAAGCTTCATGGGTTAGAAATCATCTTTATGCATATTTGTTATGAGTTCCAAGTCATTTTAATAAAATCAAAAATTGATGCACCCATATTTAAAGTGACCTTTATGCATTTTTTTGAAAATTTTTCATCTTTTTTACAAATTGTATAACTTTTAAAACTTTCTTTACAATTTCACAAACTTCATGGGTTAAAAGTCATGTTTACATACATGTGGTCCAAATATCGGCCATTGTAATAAAGTTAGAAAAGTTGATGCATGCACCAATGTCCAAAGTGGCCTTTATGTGGTTTTTTTTTCCTTTAAATCATTTTATTTGAGATGTATAACTTTTTATATTTTATTTGTTCAATCTTGCAAACTTCATGCATTAGAAGTCATCCTTATGCATATGTGGTCCATATACCAGGAAATTTTAATAAAATTAGAAAAACTAATGCATCAATGTTTAAAGTGAACTTGATGAAGTTTTCTTAGATTTTTTCATCTTATTTTAAAGTTGTATAACTTTTGTGATTTTGATTTTTTTGCAATTTTACAAATTTCATTGGTTAGAATTCATCCTTGTGCACATGTGGTCCAAATACTAAATTATTCTAATAGAAGCAAAAATAATAATGCAGCAATGTTCAAAGAAAATTTATGTAATGTGCAAAAAATCACCACAATTTATTATAAGAATGCTTATGAAAAACATCAATAAGGTTGGGGTGCGAACTCATCCAATTTGTGAAAAATGCAACACACATTGTTTTTCCACATTACAAAGTTGTTTAACCTCCACAAGGAAGAGGCATTTATCCTTTGCCCCATAAAAAGGATATATTTGAGGACATTTGGGGAGTAGGGATAATCTTGTTAACTAACAATAGTTATGAAAGACACAACAAACCATCACAATTTCAAAAGCTTAATTAATATGTGCATTGATGTAATCGATATCTTCCACCTATTTTTCAAAATCCTAAAATCACTTTCAATATTAACTTTATTGACATTCATTGATTAATCAAACATGATTTCATCCAAATTTTTGTCAATTGGCTTGAAATTACACAAAAGATAATCTTGATTTGTATAACTCGCATTTTCAAATAAATAAGGTTTAGTATCCAAACCTTCAACCATCACAATCAACTCTCTTTAAATTGATCATGTTTGGAGTTACCAATAAATAGAAAACATCTTGAATTAGCCCCCATTGGCCATTTTGCCAAGAACTAAACAACATACATTCCAAAACAGCTTGTCCATGTCACAAATTGCTTGCAAAACAATGGAATTACAACTTTCATGTTTGCAATAATAATTTGCAAATATTGCAATAACCCATTTATTTGGCTTTTGGGAAAGTAAAATATGTGACCCCTTAATGGCATCACAAAGGTGAGGTAAGCCACATGGATAAAAAATTCACCCATGATCCTAAATAAATGTGGACCATGAGGTATAAAGATATATTGATTAAACAATTTATTCATAGAAATTAAGGCATCAACAACAATAGTAATAGTAACATATTTATGCGTGGTAAAAGCTCCAACATTGTATCTATTGGCAATAATGTTGACATTAACCCTATATGCGAATCAATATAACACCAACCCAATAGTTTTTTTAGACCTTAAGGATGCGTTAAAAACATAGTAACTTTAAACTTCAGAAAATGTTTCAATTTTCTTACCAAATACATAAAATGTTCCATAAGTCATATGATAGATGGATAGGTATTTTTATTTCTCATTTCCAAATTGGTGTGCCAAACAACTATTTTGATCAAACCTCAATATGTAGATTGTTGAGGTTCTTTCCATGAAATTATGTGTGGTTTAGTCTCTTGGTTAGCAAGAAGACAAAAAAATAACAAACATTACGTTAAAAAAATCAATAGTACCTCGTGATTTAAGAATAAAATTTTCACTTGACCCACTCTCCTCTTCTTATGAAAATGAATTCTCAAAGTCTTAACATGATCAAAAAGAAGAACTACCAATGATACGATGCCAATTATCATTGAATTCATTGCAAATACCAATTCTAAAATTAAAATGTGAATAATAAGTTTCTGTGACAGGCCTGTGAGAGAAATCTTCGGGCAAGACAGGCACCAAAAAAATATCAAAGAAAAAAATTCGGTAGTGCTTTACGGGGTGTTTAGCGCCTCGCGCTTAGATGTGGGTGTGCAAAGGCCAAGAGCCCGCATCGTAGAGGACACAGTGTTGTCGATAGCTTGCCGCTGGAGTAGCACTTGCAGCTGGATAGTAGCACATCACTTACAACTCTTTCATGTTCAAGTTTTATAAGTTGGAAACTTGTCGATCGTGTTTTCTGATTCTTCTTCTTCTCCCTCCACTTTGACGTCGTGTTTCTGTTTTTTAGGGTTTCGTTTTCACTGTTTGTTGCAATCAGGACGCTATGGATCTGTTTTTGGAATGCCGAGAAGTGGCCAGGACTCTAAATTTGAAATGCGAACAGGTTAAGTTTAACAAATGCTTGTGCAGAGTCGTTGCAAACACGTACTCACGCTCCCTCCAGCGCGATTTTGGCCTCACAGATGCGCCTGCGTGGCAAACAACTCTGCTAGAATTGAGGCGTGTCATGTTCTGTGGCGAGGAGATGGTAGCGCAGTGGACCCATAAGAACTGGTGGAAGTCGGTCATCAGCTCATCTGATTCCGCTTTGATCCAGAAAAGAGTCCTCCTCCACCTGACAGAGTTTCTATTTTGCGTCAAGGTGTTGACGCTGATTGCTAGCAACCATGGATCGCTAGACGGCAGATTCGTCAGACCAGATGTTGACTTAATGCTTAAGATGAACTTATTGACGCCAGATGTCGAGAAAGCCTCTCAAAGGGACATTGAGAGCTTGTTAGGTAGTGTAGAAGCGTACAGAAAAAGGTTATTTCCCACAAGAGATGGGATTAAGCTTGCAGAATACGTGCTTAACAAATTCAGGGTAGCTAAGTATATGCTAAGCACGAATTCCGATCATGGACATCTACGCTTGATAGATTATGATGATGTGAAACTTGGAGACTTGCTTGGGAGAAGACCATTTGGAGTAGTGTTTGAATGTGAATTCCTTGGAGAGAAGGCGGCTGCCAAGGTTTTTAGAAGCGTATCAACCGTCACTGGGCTCAAGGCAGTGCAGAATGAAGCAGCTCTACAAGCAAGGTTGCGACACCCAAATGTAGTTCAATTCATAGGGTATGCAGTCAAGGGAAGTATGCATTGCATTGTTACAGAGCTCATGAGCATGGACCTCCAGAGGTACTTACATGAACTAAGTTACTCAGATAGGTACAATATGGATCACGGAAGACTTCATGTTCCACTGCTTCTAGCTATCAACATAATGCTACAAATTGCAGAGGCCATGAAATACTTCCATGAGACTGGGGTGATGTACAGTGATCTCAAGGCATCTAGTGTTCTTGTCAATGTTATGGAGAGTGTGGATTCCTACCTTCCCTGTTCTGTGCAAGTTAAGCTCAACATTAATGCAAACTCACAGTTGAGCTCGGACAACTCTGGGTTCACCACAATGCAGGTGGGTACAAATCCATTGAGCACACCAGATGTATTTGAAGATGATCAGAACACAGGCAGCTACATGAAATCAGAAGCTGCCTTAAGATTTGCTATGGTTTTCTTTGAGGTTCTCACTGGCGAGGAGCCTTTTGCCAACATGCCACAACAGATTCTTCCAAGCATTCGACAGGGAGACAGGCCAACTTTACCATCTGATTGTCCTGCACACCTATCTGCAACCATAAACAAGTGTTGGGCGACAAGGCCTGAAGACCGTCCTGAGTTTTCTGAAATCTGCCAAATATTAGTGGGTTGCAAGGGTACAATTATGAGCTGTTCATCTCCTAGTCTCCCCTTCCGAATCTCTGAACCTCGAAACCGCACTAATGATGGCAGTTACACTGGGAGCATCATTGCAATGGGCAACACTGAGAAATGGGCTCAAGGAAATGGCAGGATTGCTAATCTGAGCGGGGGTGGCTTCAGCGAGTTTCCAGCATTCAGCTTTGGATATTCAAGCTTGTGTGGGAAGGTAGGTTCCATGCAAGTATTCCATCAGATCCCAGAAATTGGTGACCAGGCAATCAGGTTATTTGGAGTTGTTGATGGGCATGGCCTTCGACATGCAGCCTACTATGTTGCAAGACACCTCTTTGACAGCTTGTTGAAGCATCCGAAACTTCTTGATGACACTAAGTTAGCCATAGCTGAGGCCTATGAGCAAACAGACCAAGATTATCTGAAGAAAGAGGATGATCAGCAAAGTATTGTCGGGTCAACTGCTTGTACTGCTGTTCTGGTAGGGGAACGTTTGTTGGTTGCCAATGTTGGTGATTCCAGGGCTGTGATTTGCAGAGGTGGCAATGCAGTTGTTCTGTCATGTGATCACAAACCAACCCGAACTGATGAATGGCAACGGATTGATGACATGGGAGGTATTGTTATATGGGATGGCACTCATTGGCTTGTACAAGGAGTAGGTGGACTATCCCGTGCATTTGGTGATCGGCTATTGAAGCAGTATGTTGTGGCTGAACCTGAGATTCAAGAGGTTACAATTGAGGAGGGAGTTGATTTCCTGGTTTTGGCCAGTGCCGGGCTGTGGGATGTGGTGTCAAACCAAGATGCAGTGTCAATGGTACAGGAGTACATTGCAGATGTTGAAGAGGCTGCCAACAGGCTCACAGAGGAAGCCCATCACAGAGGAAGTACTAAAAACATCACGTGTGTGATTGTCTGCTTTAATCACAATCATTTGCTTCAATCGAGACCATGAGGAGATTGTAGCTTTTATTGTGCACACACTAGCATATAGATTTAGTGGGATTCACATCAATCTTGCACTAGCACTAGTTGCAAGGTTTTTAGCAATCTCCTTTCCTCTTCTTTTCTTGATGTCAAAGTTTAGGTGCACTTGGTGTGTGTTTAGCTGATTCTCTCTGAAGGCAGTAGCTAGCTGCCAACAACTGGTTTCTGTGTTGGCTTGGGCCTGTCTCTTGTGGAAGACTGCAATTTTATGTTTAAGATGTCAAACAGCCTGAAGCTGTTTTATTGGGGTGAAACCCTGCCCCCAAGTAGGGATAATTAGGTAGAACCCACATTATGAAGGAAGCCACTCATCCTGATGACTGAAAAATAAGAACCTGTTGGAATTGTGTATCTGCAATACAATGTGTGAATTAGGGATATATTTAGAAAAGTGGCCAGCTTTCAGTATCAGAGTTTTTGGCATGGCAGGCATTGAGATTGAGGGTGTCTGACAGTTGAAGCACCGAGCTCTGATCTTGAGCTGATCCCATTTGTTTTGTTGTGTGTAATGGTGTGTGGTGCAATGTCACTGAGTAAGCCACCTGGGGAGTGTCATCAAGCTTTTCAAGTTGGTATTGCATGCAGTGAAGATCATTGAGGAGAGAATGTGAAGAGCAGAGGTGTTCTGAGTTATTCTGTACTGGTTGAGCAGCCAGAAATAGTGTGAGTTTATGTTTGCAAAGTGTCTTCAGCATTTGATATATGTGTTGAAACTGCAGGAGAATGGTTCAGGAGGATATGTTGGACATCTGCAGAACCTAAATTTAAGTCTATAATCAATTGCTGGAGGTCTTATTAACTTCTACTTGGCTGTGCATTGTGAACAAGATTCTGTTATAGAATTAGCATAACATGCATGCTCTTTCAGCCACACTGACAAGTGAGTAGACTGAAAATTAGCAAGCAGAAGAGTGTAGAAACTTTTTGGGGGTTTTGAAGTTATATCATGATACAACCTGTTTCCTGTGTTATGAGAACAATGAAATCCAACTAAAGAGCAGAAAATAAAAGAGCGAGTAGATTTACTTGGAGTCTTAAAGTTCAGGTCCATCTGCATGTGCTTGACAAAAATGTGATGACCAGAATCAGATGTAGTGGATTGGGACATGTGCATGGATTCTAGTGTTGTTTCTTTTCTTCTGTGTGTGTCAGAGGGACTATGATGTAGTAAGGTTCTTAACAAAAACTCAAAGACTAAATCTTGTTGAACTATGTTTACAGCTGTGTCTGCTGATGTCAGTATGGAGTGATCACATCTTGAATTTGTCCATGGGTGTCTGCAGGGGGCTCTACCAATAGGGCAAAAAATTATCCTTTTGCAATTCCAATTGCAGAAGACTATTGATGACCTGGCTAACTGGTTCAAGATGATGCAGGTCAACCGGTCAAGATTGTTGGATTCTTAGACCTTGAAAATGCAAATCAATGAAGGTCACCAGTAAATTAAGCAACCCTTCATTTCATGTTGAAGCTCAGAAAACTTCATGACATCAGAAGCATTGCTAAAGATACTTGGTGGACATCATTACCGAGTCTTCCTGTTTCTAGCAGAAACTTTTGGGGCATATCTGTGGGTGGGTATACATACTGTTCACATATCAAGGAAGCAGCTGGCTGCTGAGTACTGCTTTTGTGTTTGAGTTGGGGCTGTCATTTGTGCAGGACTGCAATTTTCTGTTTCTTGTTTAAACACAGTGCAGTTGTTTTCGTGGGATAAAATCTGAGCCCCCAGATGAGATGATAAGGTAACATGCAAACTGCATATCAATTTGGGCTGGCTCCTTTCATTGTAGAGATTGATGAAGCTGCTCATTGTTGAGAATCGCAGGTTGCATAGCAACAAACTTTAGGAAAGATGCATAACATTACAAGTTCGCAAGTCTAAGTCCCAGCGTCTATCTCTCTACTCGACTTGCTGCTTTTTATCCTTTCGGTCTAGCTTACAGGACCTATGGGCACGCGACAAGGGTACGCTACTTATCGAATCTTCTAGAAGGAACTTTTGAAACTTCTACACGTGACTAGGCAGCTCCAGATGCAAACTATTCAATCTTCCAATCATTCGGGTGTCTAAATCCTTATGATGCTAACACGTGCCTAGCTAACCTGTCATTAATCCGACGGGAGCTGATTTCAACACTCCCCTACACACGAATGATTATTCTATGCCTATCTCCTTCCTGCACTTCTTGAATTTGCTTGGTGCAAGTGCCTTGGTCAAGATGTCCGCCTTCGTGTCCTCCGTTCTGCAGAAGACGAAGTTGACTTCCTTACGTGCCACCCGTTCCCTCACGAAGTGGTGGATCACATCAATGTGCTTCGACCTTTGAGAAGCAATAGGATGCTTCAACAGCTGAATTGCTCCTTGGTTGTCGCAGTAGATTTGAACATGTCCCAGGTCGAGCCCCAGATCCGCCCCCAGCTTTCAAAACCACAACGCTTCTTTCACTGCCTGCCCCGCGTTTAAATACTCTGCTTCGACTGTTGACACAGCCACCGTTGGCTGCAATTGGCTTGACCAGCTCACCGCTCCCCCAAACATCAGGAATACATACCCTGTTGTGGACCTTCTCGAGTCCAGGTCTCCAGCATAGTTTGCGTTGCAGTAGCCCACAAGAGTCTCAGTGCTCCCCCTAAAGGTTAGGCTGTAATATGCAGTCCCCACAAGATAGCGCACTACTCCAAGCGCGGCTTCCCAATGCGCTACTGTTGGTGTTGCCATGTAGCGTGCCAGTGCCCCCACAGCCAGAGCAATATTCGAGCGCGTGCACACGCTTAGGTAAAGCGGACTTCCCACGCACTCGTTGTAAGGGAATCTCACCGTGTCCAAGGGCTCCCCCTCCTTTCTGAGTTTCTCCCCCGCTGCCTGTGGCAGTGAGCGCGTGTGTGCATCTGCCAGTCCATACCGGCTAATCAGCTCCCCCGTCAGCTTCTTTTGGGTTAGCTTCAGGCTTCGTGCCTCTCGATCACGTGACAGCTCCATTCCCAGAAAGTAGGTGGCACGCCCCAGATCCCGCACGTCAAACTTGGCTATCAGATGCGCTTTCACCTTTACTACTCATTCCTTTCCCTGGGTTGCCACTAGAATGTCATCGACCCAGACAAGCAGCCAAACTGTCTCCCCATCCACTGTGCCTCGGAAGAGTGCAGCGTCCGCAGATGATGCCACAAACTCAAGGTCCTCCAAGAGTTTCTTAAGGCACCGATGCCATGCCCGAGGCACCTGTCGCAGTCCGTAGAGAGCCCTTAGCAAACGACACACTGTATTCGGCCCTCCTTGCTCATACCCCTGGATTGCTGCATATAAATCTTTTCCTCTAACTCTCCGTTGAGGAAGGCTGTTTTCACATCAAGCTGGTGCAGCTTTAGGTCTTGCTGCACTACAATCGCCAGCAGCGCTCTCAAAGTTGTGTGCTTGCTCACCAGGGCATACACCTCCTCGAAATCGACCCCTTGCTTTTGCAGGAACCCCTTTGCCACCAAATGAGACTTGTACCGTTCAACGTTTCCTTGTGCATCCCGCTTGAGTTTGTAAACCCACTTCGTAGGAATTGGTTTTACCCCTTCCGACCTTTCCACCAGCTCCCAGGTGTCGTTTTCTGGTATATATAGCCAAAAAGTGAAATTAAAATTAAAGGTGCTAAAATAAATTTAAAATTGGAGATTTTCAAGAGTCATAATTCAACCAAAATTTTAGATACCTCTCATGATTTCCATACAAGGTTCAGGTACGTAACCAAAAATATGGAAGGATGTTATTAAATATTTAATTTCATATTTATATTGTAGCCACATTTGGCTAAATCTTCCTATGGATGATCGCCACTTTGGCTACATCACAAAATTGACCAAAAACACAATGTGTGTCAAACCTCACGGGAACAGGACGAAACTGCAACGAAGACGACGAAAAGCGGAAGAATCGTCTTCTGTGATCTGACGGACAAAATCGGTAAAACCCGATGTGTGGCCAGTATGTCGCCCATTATGTACGCGCAGGGGGAAGAGGGCACGAAGGTGAATCGCGAAGACAAGATCCCTCGGCAGCACTCAACTCGCGATCAGGATCTTACACAATACGCATGTGGGCAGAGTTCGCAGGGTTCATGTGAGATCGGAGACTATACATCGTTCTGCGTAGCCTGCAGCAGAGGTAGCACAAATAGAAACTGTCTCATCTTCGAGTGTGGCACAGCGGAAATCAATGGATAGTGCTCTTCTCTTCTCTCACTCCACCATGACTTCGTGCTTCGCTTGCGTTGGGTTTGTTTTGAAGGGTTGTTCGGAGATTCTGGATGTCGTGGCGAGGACTTTAGGTTTGCAACGCGAACAGCTCAGGGTCAGTCCTACAGACTCCATCCTCAGTGATGCAGGCTCCATCTCCAATGTTGTAGAGTCCATCCCCAGCGATGCAGGCTCCATCTCCAATGTTGCAGAGTCCATCCCCAGTGATGCAGGCTCCATCTCCAATGATGCAGACTCCATCCCCGGTGATACAAACTCTGTTGCTGCAGTGACTTTGTTCAAGCATTGCCGAGATGCGGTGACGGCTGTGCGTTTGCAATGCGAGCGAGTCAGGTTTAACAAATCCTTGTGCGGACTCCTTGCAGACACGTACTCACGCTACCTCCCCAGCGACTTTGATTTCACATATACGAATGAGTGCCAAACCATTTTGGCAGAATTAAGACGTGTCATATCGTGTGGCGAGATGTTGGTGGAGCAGTGGACCGACAAGGACTGGTGGATGTCAGTGGTGAGCTCTTCCGATTCCGCGTCGATCAAGGAAAGGGTCGTCCTCCACCTGAACGATTTTCTTTAGTGCGTCCAGGTGCTCAGGCTGATTGCTAGCAACGGTGCAGTGCCAGAGGGCACATCCTTGATACCGCTTGATTTGTCGACGCCAGATGTGGAGGAAGCCTCTCGAAGGGACAGTGAGAGCTTGTTCAGAATCGTAGAAGGCTACAGAGCAAAGTCAGTTCCCCAGGGAGCTGTGGAGAAGCTCGCAGAAATAGCCCTCGACAAACTCTCGGCAACCACGTCTGGCCTTGGATATCTCCAACTCATAGAATATGATGATGTGCAACTTGGAAACTTTCTTGGGAGTGGACCAGCCGCAGCAGTCTTCAAATGTCGATGGCTTGGAGTGACGGCTGCTGGAAAGGTTTTTAAAAGGCACGGGCAGTACAGCTACGTGCGGGAAGAAGCAAGGATGCAAGCAAGGTTGCGACACCCAAATGTGGTTCAATTCATAGGGTATGCAGTCAAGCAAGACCAGCATATCATTGTTATGGAGCTCATGGAAATGGGACTCCGGATGTACTTAGACGAGATTCTAAACCGCCGGAGGAACTTCGGAATTGAATATCCACTTCCACTGCTTCTAGCTGTGGATATAATGCTACAGCTTGCGGAGGCCATGAACTACTTGCACAAGAATGGGGTGATGCACCGTGATCTCAAGTCCTCTAACGTTCTTATAAATGTTGTGGAGAGTAAGGAATCATTTATTTTCCCATCTGTGCAAGTAAAGCTCACAGACTTTGGCGAGTCAAAGTTGAGCCTCACCAACTCTGGGTTCACCACAGTGATGGTGGGAACAACTCGGTGGAGAGCACCAGAGGTATTTCAGGGTGAGCAGAACACAGAGAAATACACAAATGCAGCAGATGTGTATAGTTTTGCAATAGTTTTCTTTGAGGTCCTCACTGGGGAGCTGCCATTTTCTGATACACCACTTTCTAGACTGCTTCCGAAGATTCTCGAGGGGGTGAGGCCGACCTTACCACCTGATGATTATTGTCCTAAGCATGTATCTGCAGTTATAAAGAAGTGTTGGGCCACAAGGGCTGAAGACCGTCCCCAGTTTCATGAAATCTGTCAAATGTTGCGGGAGTGCAAGGCTAGGATTCTGAGCCATTCTTCTCCCCAGAAGCCCAAGCCTCAGAAACCCAAAAATGATGGTGGTGACACTGGATGCATCCTCACAACAGGCAACAGTGAAATTTTGTTTCAGGGTCATGGAATGATGGCCAACATCAGGGCAACCACTTTGGATTATGAACCACTCCATGTCATAGAATATGATGATGTGTATAGAGGAAAGGAGTGTCTTGGGATTGGAGGATATGAACCAGTGTTCAAATGTCAATATCATGGAGAGATGGCAGCTGCCAAGATGTTCCTCATCTCAAAGATTGCTGAGGTTGAGGCGGTGAAGAATGAAGCAAAACTACAAGCCAGGTTGCAACACCCGAATGTGGTTCAATTCATAGGCTATGCAGTCAGGGGAAGGGAGCATATTATTGTTACAGAGCTCATGAGCAAGGACCTGCGGATGTATCTTGATGAGAATATTTCTGAAGGTCAGGCCACACCTCCACTTTCACTGCTTCTAGCTGTGGATATAATGCTAAAAATAGCGGAGGGCATGAAATACTTGCATGAGAGTAGGGTGATGCACCGTGACCTCAGGGCCAATAATGTTCTTATAAATGTTCTGGACAATAAGGAGTTGTACACTTCCCCATCTGTGCAAGTAAAGCTCACAGACTTTGGCATGTCAAAGTTGAACCTGACAACTCTAGGTTCACCACAATGGGGAGGGGTAACTCTTGGTGGAGAGCACCTGAGGTATTTCAAGATGAGCAGAACACAGAGAAATACACAAATGCAGCAGATGTGTATAGCTTTGCACTGGTTTTCTTTGAGGTCCTCAGCGGTGAGGTGCCATTTGCCAACATATCAAAATCTCAGATTCTTGGAAAGCTTCGCTGTGGGGAGAGGCCAATTTTACCACCTGATGACTACTGTCCTGTGCAGCTATCTGCATTCATAAAGGAGTGTTGGGCCACAAGGCCTGAAGACCGTCCTAAGTTTCCTGAAATCTGCCAAAGGTTGCAGGAGTGCAAGGATACAATTTTGAGCCATTCCATCCCCAATGCCTCCTCCCAAAACTCTAAACTGTGAAAAGGGTCACACATACACAATGTGCAACTGAGTTTGCAGATTTCAAACTCTTAAAGGTAGATCAATCTGGTTAGCATGCAGTAGAAGTAGCAAAACTGAGTTAGTATTGTCTCATGTTTCAAAGGTTGCTGGAGCTAGAAGTCAGAGATACATGCTCCAGTGTTGTCTCAGTAGACTGTCACATCATCTCTATCTTGGGTAAAATAAGTTTGGCATTTCTCACTACAGCAAGATATCATGTTTCTCTGGGGTCAGCTTTGTTTTGACATTTCATTGCCACATGGAGATTCCGGACCTGATTAAAAGCACTTGGAGAGGCTCTTGCTCTGATTACAAGGACTTTTGGTTAGCAATGTGAGCAAGCCAGAGTTGGCCTCAGAAATTTATGCCTTGAATCGACTGACTAGAACCAGTGGAGGTCAGGAATTAGCTCATCTGATTGTATGTTAATCTAGCATTCCCTCGCCACCTACAAAGAGATTCTTGTTTGGAGCCAGATGTTGATGTTGATTGCTTGCAATTGTGTAACTCCAGACAAGAGGCTGATTGCTATGACTGATGCAAAGCTAGACCAAGAATGTTCTTGTAACTGTTTGGAGTAAGCATTGACACATATTATGCCTGGGAAAGTTCAACTCACTGACTTTGCATTTCACAAACTTTAACCCTAACAAATCTAGCTTCACATCAATGCAAATTTTACTAATGCACGGAGTGCACTGGAGGTATAACAAATGTGCCAAACACACACAAATAAACTAAAAACAGCTGCAAATAGCATTGCAATGTTTTCTTGAGTTACTTACCGGAGAGGTGATGGCATTTGCCTACATACCACAGGCTGAGGTTCTTTGACGTGTTTGACAAGGGGGGAGGCCACCTTACCATTTGTACCACTGCTATCGGTGGGTTTTTTAAACAATACTAAGAGTAGAACTTTTTTGGGGGAGGGAGATCCAGTTCTTCATCAGGAATTATGCTCCTTCATGGGGGTTTACTCATCTTCATCATGCCTTCATCAAGCATTTTCCTCGCCTTCATTGAGCAGCCTTTATGCATGCAACATCCTCAGTCTCAGGCATTCCTAAAATAACAGGCCCCTGAGGCCAGAGAGGCCTCAGGAGCCCAGTATTTCAGCTACAACCCAACCCTGGGGCATTACCCTACAGATAAATTAAGTGTTTGGCCAGAAGGTTAAAGAGCATCCTCAGTTTCAAGGGATCTTGTTATTCTTCTTTTCGTGGAAGAAACAGAAACATTCCCCACAATCCCAATTGCGGCAAAATCTGATGCCAAACCTCCAATGATGCAGGTAATACAACTCAACTGTGTGATTGTATTCTACGAGTAGTGAGTAACCCGTGGCTACGGCACTCCAGCCACCCTGAACACTCTGTTAAGCTCTACTGTCTGCCCTGCCCTGCCCTGCCCTGCCCTGCCCTGCCCTGCCCTGTCCTGTCCTGTCCTGTCCTGCCCTCCCTGCCCTGCCCCTACCCTGCCCTCCCCTGCCCTGCCCTCCCCTGCCCTGCCCTCCCCCCCTGCCCCTGCCCCTGCCCTGCCCTCCCCGACGCGCCTCTTGGTCTTCAGGAACGACGAGGCAAGAGGCGACGCGCCTCTTGGTCCAGTGCGCATCATTCATCAGGACCTGGGTCTCAGGACCTGGGTCGCTGGTAGCCGGTGGTCATGGTCTCTGTGACCGGTTCCGCCACAGAAAACGCTCCCAGAGCGTCGTCGGACGGACGCACGCACACACAGTTTGTAATTATATATAAGATGACCTTCAACACATAGATCACCAATAGAATTAGCAACCCCAAATTCCATCTCCAAGCTCAAAAGACTTTCTTGACATTGAAAGCCTCCATGAAACTTACACAAGAAGCTCCTCCCATTCAACCAGCCACAAGGATATGGACCACTCACCTGAACACCATTGAATTTAAATCACTCTGTAATCAGCACAATCATTTGAGCAAACAAAGCTTGCCCTGAATAGCATTATGAGTACCTGCTTATCCCCATCAAAGTAGGAAAAGCCTGTACTGTTAGACCTATCGAGAATACCAGAGCATTACATTTCAGAAAGCACCACATAATGCCACCATTACTCACCACTTTTCATCCCTCAAGAAGAGACCACTGATTGCCAATATGGAACATGTCACGCTCATCTGCCACATTACTTGCTCCATGCAATCCAAGGTGAGCCAATCAAACCACTTTAAGTTTCTTCAAGAAAGCTCACAAATGTCCAAACTTTGAATGCAAATATACACTCAGAAGAAACCTGGAAGACCCTCACTGCAAAATGAGTGATTGTGTGCTAATATCAAGTTCAAAAGTGTCATTTTGAGACCTAATCATCCTCCTCAACAACCTTTGTGCCAAGGTTGACAAAGCCTTCAGGTGGCACCTCTGCTACAGTAACATACATGTACAGCTCCTCCTTAGCATCCTCATCATCATTCCGTTTCCTTGCAATGCGGACGCGAACCCTGGTGGGCACATTCCGTACACCTCTGCTCCAAATGTGTTTGTTGACCTTCACATCCAACCTCACATCACTAGTTCCCATGGCCTTCTGGGCAAACTTGCAGATCTCCTTGATTGCCTTGGGAGCTTTCTTCTTGAATGTGCTGTGTTGACAATCAGTGCACATGAAGAAGAATTAAGGCCTGGGAACTCACTTCTCTGGTTCTCAACAAATCAGAATGAAGGAATCACATAATTGGGTCTGTGACTATACAGCAAGAATATGCTGACTTGACAGGGGCACTGGATACAGTACAAGCAAACTGGTCTGGACTGATCAAATCAACATTTGATAAAGTTGCCAGAATCTTGTTGAAGACATGATTAAGAAACGAATCAAAGACCTTTATACCATTAAAATTATAGGTCATATAACTTATTGCAGCAAGAAGAGGAAAGGATTTCTCCAGAAGATGTAAACCTTGTGGGCTCGAAAAGTTTAGTCCTCTTTCATGGAGTAGGAATTGTCACATTAAGCACTAGTTGGTTGTGTGCTACAGTATGTACTAGAGCATTCAGTAAATCCAACACCTAAAGCTTTCAACCAAAACCAGTAGATAGCAGTGGCTAATAATTCTTCAATACATCATTGAGCCATGCCTCAGAAGATCTTCCACCCAACCTCAATGATGGTTTGAGGACAAGCCAAAAAGACAAGCAGCAAATTGAAAACCACTGTTTACAAAGGAGAAACAGGCTGATGTCTGCCCACATGCATTATCCCCTAGCTAATCTTTCATGAACAGAGTGATAAGACTAAGGATGACTGCGTACAAAAATTACAACCACTGATGAAGGCAGAATAGGGATGGAGGGCGAGCAACAAGTTCTAATTAACATTATGAAAAACGAAATATTATGCTCTCTCTAGGAGCAGTGAGCTACCCTAGTGGCTTAGGGTTTGGCTGCAAAGCTGGACGTTGGGAGTTTGAATCCCAACTGGACCCCCTTCTCCTCATGCTCTGTGAGGACAGTGAGCTACCCTGGTGGTTAAAGGTAAGCCTGTTGCCAGAGATATCCAAAAAAACAAAACAACCAAAAAGAGAGAAAAAAACAAAGGGAAAACGAATGCAAGGTATCTCTATCTGAACTGCAGAGTGAACTTCTGTACCACTGACATTTCTGCATAATAAACACAGAATTACTCCCAAAAAATGAAAAATCTTCTTCCCTTCCATGTTCTGTCATCTCACCTCTGCACCGTTCCAAGAAGCGCAGAGCACACAAGGCAACATCCTTACGACTTTTGAAAGATCCACAAGACAAAGAAACACGAATATCCTCACTTTAAAGCAAATAAAAATTCAGAAACGGTGAAGGAGTCCACAAAAAGGAGGATAGACATTCCAAAAAGAAATTTCCTGATGCTGATACATTAGGTCGTGGAAGCAGAGAATCACCAAAACCCCAGATGGGGGAGGGATTGGGGAATACAAAAGAAATAAAAACCAAAGACGCACGAAAACATCAAATGAGGCAGAACAAACCCGTGAGAAATACAGGCTCGAGCTTTTTGCACCAAGCGAATTGGACATAGACAGAGGGCGGCAAACAAAAACAAACCTGAGGAAAAGGAGAAGGGAAAAAAAAAGAGAAAAAGAAAAGGTGCCTACCAGCCATGCAAGCGCTTGTGGAGGTGGATGGTATACTCGCGGGTAACGACCTCGTCCTTGCGACTCTTGCCCTTGTCCACCATCGCGACTTACTGCGACGAAGCTTCGCTGCGCAATGGCAATGTGCGCGTCGCAACCGCGCGAGAGGAGTCGATCACTGTCAGCCTGCCTACTATGCAGAGGAGGAAGACGACTTCACAGCCGTCCGATCCAAGCGCATCTCCCCATCGTACCCGTCCATTTTCATAGGTCACGTACATCAGTTACATCGCCGAAATACCGCCGATCGCCCAGCCTAGAACCCCGAATTCCGTTCGACGTAAGCCCTGGACGGTGCACCGATTGGCTGCGTGACCAGAAGTCGGTCGAGGAGGAGCGCCGCTCCAGGAGTTCCAACTTCGCGCGGTCTGATGTCTATCTGCGTGTGCGCTAGGGTTTCGAACACTAGTAGTATTGAGGGAAAAATTCTTCGCTGCGCCATCGCCGTCGCGTAGTCTCGTATATATCTCTGGGTTGGCGGTGATGTTTACTGCTGTGCTGAAATTCTCTGTATCTTTGCCTCTAAGCAATTGCACTGTGATATCTTCTTTTAGGGATTCAACGAGGTTGTCTGTATAGAGAGCTCTTATTAGGGTTTTGGTCAGGTGACCTTACCATTGCTGTGTAGTTGTTCTAAATCACTTGGAGAGGAAAAAGAATTATGAAATTTGTGATTTGATAATCTTGCAGAGAGGGATGATCAGCGGTTGTATTTTTAGATTGTAATATATTCATAACTGGACCTAGGTGGGATCCTAGTGACATAAACTGACACTGAAACATAAACGGCAGCAAATTCATGGCTTGGTTCCAGTCCAGCAATTTTGTGGCAGCTTTGAAGTGGGATGGCCTGACAAAGTTGCAGGACTCATAACTTGAGACCCATTTACATTTGCCATGCTGCAGTTGGCAGAACTTATGTATAAAACAGAATGCTAGTTTTACCAACAGGTTGAAGTTCCATCATGGAAACCTAAAGGTTGCAAATGGTTGGTCATGTGAGTTCTGCTATTTCAAGAGCTTCTAGACTCTTTTATTCCTCTGCAGGAGAAAGAATCCTTGGACAAGTCACTTGATGATCAAGAATCTTCCAAAGATTCTTGTCACAGGAAATCTGCAACTGCTGCTATGGAGCAGAGGTATCAATGCTTGGATTGGATGCACAAGCAGAACAGCGGAGCATTAACTTGGAACAGCAAAGAACTTCATTGATGTTGTGCCTCTGCTGGAGTTCAGGTTTGATGCTCAGCAGACTGCAGACTCTGCCCCTGTGCAAGAGTTGGCCTTAGTGATTGTCCAAGTGGAAGAGAAGAGTCTGGTGGAGGAGATGAAGCAATCTGGGGGTGCTTGGTTTTGAAATTGGAGGCAAGTATCTCTGTTTCTCAAAGCCCTCATGAAGGGGACAGACAATGGAGTCTTCTGAATGCTCACTTGGATGATTGAAGCTGGATTGATAGTCAACTGGCAAAATCTTTGATTAAACCTGTGCATTGATTGCAGTTGAGGCAGAGATTGAATCTTAAGTTATTCCAGCAGATGTGCCTGTTGTCACAATAGTTTCAAGGTGTGAATCCACAGTCATTCCAGTGAATGTGCCTTTTTGTGACAAGAGTTTCAACACAGGTGAAAATTTTGAGGTCTTCAGTTATTGAGAGGTTTGATCTTCAATAGAGTTTGAGAAAGAGAGATGAAAGAGGAAGGACAGTATCCCTGCCAGCAACTAAATTTGTGGATGGTGACTGCCACAGGAATAGGAAGTGCCTATATAATGTAACAATCCACTTTCCAGTGTGTAAAACTCCAATCTAAATTTCTCCTGATACCAGTTTGGGTTGAAAAAGCTCTCATGGGAAGTTGTTGACATCCCCATCCCCACTGTAGAGGTTACATTAAGAAAGTGAAGCTGGCAAAATCAATCATTTGTTCAAAGGAATGCTCATGTTGTTATATTAAGAAAGTCAATTCATATCAGCAAAAGAAGGCTTGTGTTGTTGAATTAATTTATCTTCCTTTCCTTCAGTTTCCTTCTTTTTCAGCCAAAGAATTGAATGCAAGTTGTATTGCATATCTGACAGGAGCTGTGCAGCAGATCTTGCTTCAGGTGGGTATTGTAAATCAACAAGACCCATCTGCACTGTGCAGGAAAATTGTTTCAGTTGGATGGTCCAAAGGCAGCATTTTCAGAGCTCTGCAGCAAATTTTGCTTCAGGTGGGTGTTACAGATGGTCAATAGCTTCTGCCCTTGTGCAGCAAAATTGTTTCAGTGCTTAGAGGTTCTCCCAGTAGATGCTCCTAATTGGTTAAACATAGTCCTGAGATGTGTTACTGTGCAGATTTTGCTTTTGATAAAATATTTTACGAGCTGTCTGTCCCTGTGACAGACTCTTTGAGTGTGTTTACAGCAAAAATAAACCAAGAAGATTAATGTGCCATATATCACACATGGGCATTTTTTGTTATTAAGACAATTTTTTGCTGAAATAGGTTGTTTTCTGTATTGGTGGGGCACAAAACAAAGACATTTTATATGTTTCAGAGCAGCTTCCAAACATAAACTCACAACAGAACTCTCATGAAGCAAATTTTAATTTCTGACTTTATGTCTGTTACTGGACTCACTGAGAAACTGAAACCCCAATTGAAGCCAAGCCTCATCTTGTAGGAATTTATTTCTAAGGATTTTACAGCAAGATGCAACATGAGAGCACCAAGCCAACTGATATATCCAAAAATTTGCAAGGCTTGTCTATGAGCTTGTCTGC
>OY998159.1:13486367-13526317 GCA_963921925.1 Sphagnum tenellum | reverse complement strand
CGATGTCGGCGACCAAATAGTGCTATTTACAGGCACAGAAGCAGCGATGGACGGATGCAACGACCACAGCTATCCCACGCCCACACCGATCTTCTTCTTCTCCTTCCTCTCCTCTCTGCAAGCACCGCAAAGCAGCGTTTTCCGGGATGGCGGTGACACAACCGCAGCCGCCTTTGACTACCGCGCGCCTCTGGAATGTTCTCCTGGGCGAAGCGTACTGGACCTGGACATTCCGCGCGTCAGAATACGGCCTAGAGTCTAGTGGAGATGACTATTCAGGCGGAGCGGAATTTGCAGAAGGACCACGTGAAAGTATATGTTCTGCTAATTCGGAATGGGAAGTATAAGCAGAATATACTATATGACGTGTGAAAGTGATTACTCCGGTAATTGGAATTAGCAGTGTGCAGAATGTGCTCCTGTGACGTGTGAACTGTGCATTCTGCAGCGTGGAAAATGGGAGTTGGACGCGTGCAAAGGCGGCAGCCGAGGAAGCAGCGGTGGAAGTTGCAGGTTGTAACAGGGGACGGGATACTGCCACCGCCCACGTGGTGCGGTGGCGGCGCGCCGCCTGGACCGCGCAATCTGGACCTTTTTATTAGGCTTCCCGCCACCCGGCGGTAACTTCTTGCTCACCTCCCCCACCTACCACCGCCCCACCACCACCACCACCGACATAAAAGAAAAGTAACAGTCATCGTTTGCCTCTGTTGTTTTTTCCTTTCTTTCCGGTTTCTTTCAACTTTCCTCCTCTCAACTTCCTTTCTTTCAAGTTGCTTTCACGCTGGCTTCCAAAGTCTCTTTTCCCCGTTCTTTCTTTTCTCTCTTTCTTTCAAGTTCCTTTCACGCTGCTTCCAAGTTTCTTTCTTACGAGTCGTGGGTAACCCGTGGCTACGCCACTCCAGCCACCCTGAACGCTCTGTTAAGCTCTACTGTCTGCCCTGCCCTGCCCTGCCCTGCCCTGCCCTGCCCCTGCCCCTCCCCTGCCCTGCCCTCCCTGCCCTGCCCTCCCCCCCCTGCCCCTGCCCCTGCCCTCCCTCCCCTGCCCCTGCCCTCCCCCCCCTCCCCCTGCCCCTGCCCCATGTCCCTAAACAGACAGACCCCTCATTTCGGGACCTGGACGGACGGACAGACGGTCTTCACGAACGACGCGGCGCATCAGTCATCAGGACCTGGGTTTTCGTTTTCGGAATCCGGCTGTCCGGGCCGGTTCCCGTTCTCGGAATCCAACCGTCCGGGCCGGTTCCGCCGCTCCATTAAAACGCGGAACCGTCGTCGGACGCACGCACGCACACACATGTTGTAATTATATATAGGATTTCCTTTCTTTCTACCTTTCAAGTTTCTTCTCAACTTTCCAATTTTCGTTTTTTCCTTAGGCCATTCTTTTGGTTCTTTCTTTCCTTCTTTCTTTCCTTCTTTTTCCCTTTCAAGTTTCTTTCATTCTTCGAAGTTTCTTTATCCCCTCCCTCCTCTACCACCTCCTCTACCATACTCTACCCTACGTTATTGTACCTTGTGCCCACCCTACGAGTAGGTAGCTTGTAGGCTTCACCCAACCTACCGACCAGTAGGTCAACTATCCGTTGACAGCCGTTCTGCGGGGGTAGGTAAATGGTCGTGTTCAGACCATTATTGAGCCACCACCCATCCCAGGACAAAAAGGTAGAATCGAACCGTTTCTATTGGCTGGAAGGTGAATGTTGGCCCCTCGATATGGCCTCTGGAGTGGGCTTGTCTTGGCTTGGGCTCCACATTTTGTTTGCTTATTTCGGGATAGGCTTGTCATTTCCCACCATCCCCCGCCCCCCACCTCCACCCCCCCAAAAAAAATTAACAATTTTTTTTACAGGTCCCATGGTGTGTATACACACACACTCATGGTCATGGGGGCGAGACAACACATGAGGATATTATATAAGAGCTACCCTTTTTTTTAATTGAATTTTCTCCGTTTATTCATCTTTGCCTCCTCCTTTCTCATCACCGATGATGTGATGATGTGATCGGTGGTGGTGACGGTGGTAGTGCCGAATTATTGAATCTTTGCCAGAATGATCATGACGACCCAAATTCTACAACGGCAAAGTTTTGTGTAGGTCCCCAGGAGGAGGAGGAGGACGAGAGGGGGAGAAGGGGTTGTTCTTGCAATGAAATGAGGGGCCCAACATGAGGCGGTGATGGCTAAGTGGCATGGGCCCCTCGAGTATGCTCCCTCATGCCTTTCTTTCACCTAGCATAAAGAATTGGATAAGTTTTCTTAAATAGATGACACATTACAAAACCATGTTCAGAGCATCACCATTTCGTCAATCTCTTCACACGTTTTTTTTTCCCCCTATTTTTAAAATATTTATTTCTTTATTTATAGGGAAACAAATGGAGAATTTTATTGCAAAGATAAAACCATTACATCTCCTATTATGATTTTGATTCCATTGGGGAAAAATAATGGAAGGAAAAAAAAAATCAAAGTTGACCGCAAAAATCACCGGCAAAGGTTGTATTAGTACTACCCAATTTTTTATTCAAGACATTTACTATATGCATATTGGTGAAATTCGGCTTTAATTAACATTTTTCAATAGTTTCATGGAGCCATGTGTCCAAAATTCAAACCTAAACCAGGTTATTACCCAAAAAAAAGTGGCCATTTATCTAAAACAATTCCAAAAGTCTGCCCATTTATTATGAATGAAGCACCAACTTATAATGTGAAGCATATTTGAAATCTTACTAATAAGGAAGGTACGGTTGGTTGGTTTGTTTGTTTTGTTTTGTCATGTTGAGATCTCCCAAACCATGAGGCCCATAGCTATGTTCTTAGTACTCTTGGAAAGCCCTTGATGAGTTAGGCTCCACCAAGGTGATATCATAATCATTTATTAGACATACAATGTAGAGGGTCTTGATTTTTTAAATTTTTTTGGTCTTTGACAATTCAATTTTAATTTCAATTTCAATATGACTTCATGAGAAATTTGGAGTGCACTTTCAGTACGATTGGAAAGCCCTCAATGAGGACAAGTTCAGTGAGATGGTTCGATAATTTTCAGACCTATAATGCAAGATTTATTGAATTTTGAGAATATTTTGTTATTGAAAGTTCAGTAAAAAAAAATTATAAAGAAATTAAATTTCACAAAAATGTAAAAGTATACTACAATATGTGTTCAATGACAAATGCCACAATAATATACTTGTAAGTGTGGGCTCCGTGCTATTTGGGGGGGGGGGGGTCCAAATCTTACATTTGGACCAAATGGGCCCATGGTCTTTACCGACCTCACTACACTTTAAGAGAAAATTATTTTATGAATTCTTTACAATAACCCCATGTGGATATGAGCCCCTTCTTAGGATTTGTGTTCACACACGACTTTGTTTTTATGTATTCTTTACAATAGCCCGGCGGATCAGAGCCCCTTCTTAGATTTTTGTGTTCACACATGAGTTTGTGTGTGCATGTGAATATCAAAATGAAACTTTGTCTACTTTCAGGAAATTTTCTTGAATGGTTTTACATTAGCCACCTCCAAATTGAAACTTTGTAACAGTTTGTGTATGTATACACAAGCGAGCATGTATCAAGGGATGTGAATGCAATGCAAACAAATGATGGTTCATTTCATAACGGCTTTGGCCTTTATGGTAGGCAGGTTCAAGCAAAACCACGAAAGACAATGAAACTGTGTAACGACTAACCCATGTTTTTAAATTGATAATAATAATAATTTAGAATTCCGTGAACGTGGTAGATTTTTTTCGTTGAAAAAACACATTTTACATTAGAGAAACATGCATATAAAAGTATAAATAGATATGCAACTATCATCCCAAGACCAGTTCTTAGTTCAAAGTCAATTATATCCCACATCCCACAAGGATAGGAAGCCTCTTATCTCTTAAGCAAAGCCAACTAAGTATTACTCTTCTTCACATTCTACAACCATAATGTAAATGATGACTAGAGGAGGGCAATTTGAACAAGTCTTCTTGAGTTTTATGACATCTTTGTATGTACAAATTTCACCAAAAATGTTGGTTAATTGGTGGTCTAGTCCATTTTATTTTTAAAAAATTGTATCATGGTTCCAACTCTAGTTCCAATTCCACATGTAAAATGGGTACTGCCAGAGTGGGTACCTGCCCAACAAGATGGCCCAACAAGCGGGTACCCGCCCAATACCCATTTGAAGCTTGGCCATCTTGTTGGGCATGATGAGCCCGGAAGGAACTTCAAGGAAAGCTCGGAATGCAATGACATCTTTGCATATATTGTAGTGTATGTGACCTGATCCCAATTCAATGACATGTGCATTATTAGGTACACGGTGCCAAAAAAAAAGGTCCTCTTTCTAGAACCAGGTCCCACCTTCTTCAAGTACTTTCACAAGTTTTTTTCACACCTTCACAAGATTTCTTCTTTCCCAATCTTCATCCTTTTCCTAGCTCCTTCCATCAAAGAAAACCCATTGTGGAAAAATCCATCCATCATTATATATATTGGTAAAAGAAAAAGAAAAAATCAATGGGTTTATGTTCCAATCAAAAAAAAAAAAAAAAAGTGAAAAATGGGTTTATTAAATGGATTTCAACCTATCTCCACTAGATGTGATGATCAATTGATCAATCAATTGTGATTTCAAATTTCAAGTTCATAGTTTGAGAATTTATCATTTGGGAATACTTAAATTAGTAGGTACCACATGCACCAATTCCATGCATTCCTTAGCAATTTACAATAGGTATGTATGCAAGTAGTTGATTCCTAGTTTAGATGATTTTTTTCTAAGAAGCAGCCTATTAAAGTTTACACCAGGAATATTAGACCTTTCCAAAGCTCTAGAGATGCAAGCACATAAGGTTAAACCTCTTGGGGATAGACTCCCCAAGCTACTACTCTTTCTCTACCGATAAAATTTGTTCCAATCCATTGGTTGTCTAAAGGAATATATATATCTAGTGGGCCATGGACATTAAAAAAATTGCAAGATTTTGTATGATTTGATTGCCTTGTGCCCTTTGTTGCAAGGCTTCTCTTGGAGGATTGATCAAAAGAAAGTTGGCTAGAAGAAATTAAGCAGTAATTTCTTGCCCATATCTTGATATCAAGATGTGGGCCTTCCTTAGTGAGGCGCCCAGAAAGAAGAAGGCTAGGAGCTTCTAGTACCAGCTTCCTTTTTGGGGAGGGAGGGCTCAGGGTCCACCTCCTTCCCCTTTGGAAGGAAGTAAATGAAATTGTGATGATGCACCACACTCCACATACCATCATCATCAGCACAAGAGACTATGGCTCCATGAGAAAGGAAGTTTGAGAAATTACCACAAAAAAGTCTATGCTTTTGCTCTTTGCTTCATCACACTTGGAAACATAATTCCAACCTTGCAAATGAAGTGAAGACTGCACCAAACTTTCTTATATCAAGACTTTGGAGAATGTGATGAGTGAAGAGGTCTTGTTGGTTTAGATGTTGGTCCATCTATGCCACTTAACTTCATGCTGAGTTGACATTGGGTAGTTGTTGAAATTTGATGGGTTGCATGAATCACAATTTCTGCAATTGCTGCTGACTTGTTTTACAATTATGTTCTCTGATTTTTCTGTGCTAAACATAGAGACTTGAGTGAAGAAGTTATGTTCTTCACCAAACTTAGGGACGACCTTTTTTTTCCAAAGAAGTTAGGAAATTTGTTGATTCTTCACCACCCCCAAACACAATTGTCAAGTTGTTGCAATAAGTTTAGAAAATTTGTAAAATGCATAAGAGTTTGACTATTATGCAGTAACTAATCTCTCTTCCATGTGTTTGATGTTGTCAAAATAAATCTAGAAGTATCACCCATCTGTAGGCCTAGTAAAAACCAATTTCCTTCAAATTTTCAAATTCTAGACAATACTAACAATTTATGCTTGCTGGTTTTGTGTTTGTTTCATAGTGGACAATAGAGTTGGATTATCAAATGGCAACTAGGGTAGAATTGCACATCACGGATCACTACCCTATCATCAGACACTTCTTTAAATTTTTATCATCTATGTCTCATTTTGAGTGACTTAAAATATTAGAAGACCACTACATCAAGCTTTAAAAATCATCTTTGAAATGCAAAGGAAAAGGAGTAATAAAAACATAGTTTCCAACTCAAAAAAAACACCTTTTTTTTTCTTGTCTTTGGACCCCTCCTACTTTTAAAGCTTTTAACTTTCTCATTTCTTGTTCATTTAAACGGTTTAAAGTGTTGTAGGAGCATCACTTTCAGTTCTACAAATAATCTTTGAACTCTAATAACAACAAAGCAACATACAAGGAATGTTTAGAGTGATCAAGAATCGGCTTTGTGGTTTCAGTGGTTTGTTATTTTGAGTTCTTAACCCCCTCTACTTTGGGGGGCTATAACTTCTACAATTCTAATCCATTTTTTACGATTCTTTGTGCGTCAGATTCACCAATAAGAAGGGTTCAATTTTATTTAGACAACCAAAAAAATGGAGCCCTCCCCTTGGATCTGGCATGCCATGAGCACTAAAATGTTCGCTCAGTAGCCATTTTACCCTACAATATCTAAAAAACACAAATCATAATTACATATCATAACCATTGTTCTGCTAGTATTAGAATTTCAAACATGGTTTTAAGTTTAAAACCTCACAACTTTTCAAAACTTCATATCATCATAATTTTTTATTTTATTATTTTAAAGAGCTTGCCCAATTATGGTTCTTATTTACTTTGACCATGAAGGTTCTTTCCAAGGGTTGAGTATCTTTCAACCCAAAAATTAAAAATTAAATGTAATGGTTCTTTAGTTTCAAAAACCTTTGTCTTGTCACAAATTTGTGTTGTCAATAACTAATTATTTGAATTGTTGATGATGCAAAAAAAATTGTTAACAATTAACAATTAACACCAAGCATCAATGAAATTCAACAAATTGTTAGTCCTTGCATTATCAGAGAAGGTACAAGATATGATAAATGATACTCCTGAATTTCATATCATGACTAAAATTTGACTTGAAAAAAATGAAAACAAAATAAGTTTTTGCATTGTGTAAGAAGATACAACCACAATATAAATGGCAACCATCCAAAGTCATAATTCACAATCACCAAGAGGATTGATAAGATCAAAATTAAATAGCTCCAAAATTTAGACAACTACAACCATTCAACAAGTCATGAAAGAAGGACGACAAGAGAATTAGAACATGATTGCTCAAGTCACAACAAGATAACAATGAACATAATCAAATAAGTTTTCCATTGACAAGTTGGATGTTGCTCATGAAATATGAAAACATGTTGCACATAAATAGAATAATCAAAAGTTGACTACTCAAATCATAATCAAATAGGTTCCCATTAATAGAAATGAAGTTGAATGTTGAATACTTCAAAGTTCAAATGGTTACAATGATTTAACAAGACATGAAAGCACAACAACAAGAAAATATCAAATATAATGCAAATAAGTTTTCAATTGATAGGATTCAAATTGAGCAACTCCAAAATTCAAATGGATAGAACCATTCAACTAACCATGAAAGCACGAAGTAAAATGATCATAACATGATTTCTCAAATCACATTGAAAGAACATAATGAATATAGGATTTCCCTGATTGAAATTAAGTACTTCTAAAACTTATATGGCTCCAAACAACTATTGAAATTATGAAACACAACAATTTCAAAACAAATCAAAAGTTGGCTCAAGTCACAATGATAAAATAAAATAAAATATTTTTTGCATTGACAACAATAAAGTTGAGTAGCTCCAAATTTTGAATGGTTACAACAACTTGTGAAATCATTAAATACAACAACAAGAAAATCAATCATGCACTCACACCATGCCACCCATTACAAATACCAAAACACACACACATTGGAAATTTCCAAACAACCAAGACCAAATATATCTATGTAATTCTTAATTCACCATTTCCTTTTATGATTAAAAAAAACAAGATTGAATTTGACAAAACATTTGAGAACAAAAAATTATAAGATACAAACAAATGGGATGTTGGTAACATATCCCCTATTGATCACATAAATTGGTGCATTCATAATCTTAGGAGCCAAGGCCATCAAGGTAAAAGTTTTTTTCCAAATCTTGCATGTGACATGTGACAATCATGTGTTGATTTATTATCCCAATTTTTTCATTTTTCATATTCAATTTACAAGTGCACATTTGAAAATAATTATAGATTGTCCATTATAAAGTTTTGAATGTTTTATATTTTTGAAGCACCATCAATTTGCATCAAATTTTGAACATTGAAACTTTGCAAGCAATTAAGATAAAATAGATTATTCAAATTATTGTGAACCTTTTATGATTTTTCAAAAATAGGGAATTGTAATTTTAAAATAATGTCTACATTCTTAAATGGTTATTAAGATTTTAAATGCACTCAATTGAATATATTATTCATGTTCAAAATTGCCATCAAACTCCTCTTCCAACTCTTCATCCATATGCTTTTCAAGTTCAATCACCTCTATCATGCTTTTGGGACTAAAATTCCAACCAAATATGGGATCATTAGGCTAATTTATGTTCACAAAAATTAATCTTTTCAAATTGATAGTTTGTAACATACATCCATGTAAGTTTATAAAAATACCAACCAAGGAAAAAATTTACTTTGTTTATGAAAGATAAACAATGCTTGATATTTGTTGTGCAAGTAGACCCACAACAAAGATTATGGTTTCATGTTTGTTCCATCATTGCAAAGGCCCTTTGATATGTCCTGTGAATCAACTTCAAACCACCTAAATAATCAACTCATGAGTGATACACTTTTTCATTGGTTTGCTACTATAACTTGCATCTCAAAGATGTCCAAGCCACAACCCACATCAATATCCATTTGAAGCTACTTATGAATCGAACTCAACTTTTCTAATACATGATGCAAAATGTTCATAAAATTTCATTAACATTGGGCATAATGGTTTTTAATAGTATTCTTTTGTATGATGACAATGTTTTCTTCATAACCACTAAGCTTGTAAACATAAGGTGCAAGTATTGTGTTGAGGATCCAACATGAAATAGAACACATTATGAACCTTCTTGGGCTCAAACCTTCACAAGAAAGAAAGAAGAATGGTCAAAGACATAAAGGACTTGTCTTTTGATATTTATAGTTGTTAATTCAACATTTTAACGACCCATGTCATCATCAATTGTGTTATCTATTATAACAATATTAATTAGTTTCTCTTGAAACTATAAGATGATTGTGATTATCATTTTAAATGTATCATTCAACAACCAATATTATTGACAAAATTGGTTCAAAACATCCATTGACACATCACTTTGAGTGGTGGTGGTATCCAATTAGTAGGGTGGTTGCAAACTAAGGTGTTCAATTTTGATAGATACAACATTTCAAATATTCCATATTCTAATATTAAAATGGAGAAAACCTTAAAAACCTAGTGTTAAAATGGGATTAAATGATTAACAAACTAAAAAGTCCATATGAAAAAAAGACCAAATAGAAAATTGGAATCCACCCAAAAATGATTGTGTTATGGACCTTTGAAAATATTTCTCATTTTAGGCCATTCAAAAGTTCATAGCTTTTTTAAAAGTAATGTTCTTCTAATAATTTTTTTTCATTTATGTTCCTTTTGTAACATATCATATATTAATTCCCAATAAAATATTTCAAATAAATATTATACACACACACACACAAAACATATAGATTGAAAATTAGTCCATATATTTCAACTTCAAATGTTCATTATTACGTGTTTGGTGTAATATGTTGTATATATATTAGTATTCAAGTTGAGAATCTAAATCTTGCCACAAATTTAGCATATTGTTAATTTTATGGTGTGTTAATAACATGCAAATGCATAACATTTGCAAAAAATTACATTATGATGTAAAAAATGAACCACCCACCTTGCAACCACCTAGTAACATAAGGCCATGTCTAGCAACTATAACACCATAAGACAATTATTTTTCAATACATAATTGCATCTTAGAACATAATCACCTTACTTTCAATCCTACACATATAAACAATGCACAATCAAATTTTGTTAGATGAATGAACCCTAAGTCAATAAAACACATAATTTGTAATAATTTATTCCATGAGGTTATTACATACTATTAACAAAAATGTTGTTTGCTATTATGCAAACAAAGGAAAGGAGAAGGCAAAATAGGAAAGGAAGTACAAGGTTGACCAAAATTAAATAGATTTGTTATTTTTCTCCAACATTTGTACTTTTCACTTTTGCTTCACATGATGCAAATGGAGGACATTACAAAAGCCCATGATACAACAAGTAACCATGTAATTCATACAACCTTAAATAGAACATTCAAAATGTTATCCTTTCAATACACAACAAGTATGGAAAGGAACAATGAACAAATTTGTAAATAAATCCAAAACATTTGATAAAATTGTGGAGCACCTACAAACACAAAAAACATTGTTATGACCCCTCAAACATGAAACATACCATCATATAAAAATACTTCTATAGTGGACATATAATCACAAAACGTTAATTCAGGTTAAAATATTCCACAATTTTTGTCATTTATAAAACATCATCAATATCACCACCTTGGAAGTTGTATCAAATTTTATTACAACTATAGATCTACAACAACAAAATTAGACATGTAATCCCACCATTATGATCAATGATCTCACATTTGTAACAACACGGTAGTAGACATTCATGGTTCAAGAACAATGTCCAACAAAACTCATTCAATATATAGAACCCCAAATCAATGTGACTTTAATCAAACTTAAATTTTCAATTGAAACTAACAATGTAGGAGCAAACTAACCTCATGATCATTTAGGGCAAAGGGAAATGTGCTAATTAGTTTTCACAAAAGTGGTCAATTTTTGTGGTCATAGTTGTGCATCTAAACACACCTTTGTCCACTTTTGATATCCTTGCCAAATTTCTTTGGTTATGCATTATCAATTTTGGAAGTTGGCTTGTGTTGATTTGATGGACGTTTTGTGCAAGTCAATAAAAACTTTGTCATTTGCTATACCATATTGGCAAGCCTTCAACATATATAGCATGCTCAAAACACAAGGTTTGTAAAGGCTCTTCGAACCCCAAGCTTTCATAACCAATTATAAACTTTAAAATTGTAATAAATGCCCCAATACATAATACAAATTCAAGTTTTCTTATCCAAATCAAACAAGTGTTGAACATATAGCTTGAAACTTCATTGGCATGGTTTTCCCTATTGTCTTTGTAGGTTCAAACAATCCTATTGTAACATATTTGGGTTGCTAATATGCACAATATTCCACAACCCTAAGTAGAGGTCAAACAAACAAGCAATATTTTCATGTTGGCTGTTCTTTTAGGGTAATGTTATTTGGGTCCAAACATGATTGGGTACCCCCCTTTGGAACATTAAGGATTCACTTTTAAGGATTCAAATTCACCTTCTTCTTCATTTTTCCTATGACTTGTTTTAGGTTTCCCCTTTTTTTCATGTAAAATGAAATAATTGTATTCCAAATTTTATATAAGCATCTAAATATATATATTTTTCACTTATGAAAGTAAGAATAATATAAAAAATATCGAATGTGAGCCATTTTCTATCAATGGCCCAAAATTCCCAAAAATTTCACTTTTTGATACTTTTTACTTTGCAATAGGGCACTTAGGTTTTTATACGCTCATACATTTTATGTACATTAGTACCTAAAGTGTTTTCGGTAAGAATCTTAAACCAAAAATAATAATTTAAACATTCATTATGAATCTTGCATTTTTTTTTCTCATGAAACAAAATCTTGGATTTTTTCCAAGAATTGGTAGGAATCCTAAAACTTGTTCAAATTTGACATGCCATGCATGTATTAATATCTTAATAATGTATTTATCCATAAAGAAAATCAAATTGAAATAAATAAAATCAAAATTTCAATATGAACATGCCATTAAATTAAAACATGATGTTTTAAGTGAAGGGGGTCAGTTGGATATAAAAGGAGACGGTCCTTTTGGTACCCCAACCATACTTTGACCCGTTTGTTTTGTTGATTATTGAATGTTTCTTGATCACAATATTATTTCCCAATTTCCCCATTGGTGGGTAAGCATGGGCATGTACCCACTAGATGTTTATTCTTGTTTTGGATAATTGTTCAACATTGATCATCATAACTTTCAAATCATGACTACTTCATGGTCTTGTTACTTGGACATAATAACAATATGGTCTTAAGTTATACAAAATAATATGATAATGTTTGCACAATTCATGCCCCTACCATTACCCTAGGAAAAAATGGTGACCAACACAATTAAGAATAGAAATCCCACCCAACCAAATGAGGTAAGGCAACATGTGACCAAAGTAACAATTTATTTTCATTGTTGGGGTGAAGTGTGGGGGACAAGTGGGTGGGATGAGATTTTTTTGAAAACTTGTGTTCCATATTGTTCCATCATATTACCACCAAGTTCACAATAATTATTTATTATGTTCCCAATTTGTTCGAATAACACCAAACTTTATCCCATGTCCTTTGCCAAAAGTTTTATTCTTATAACCAATATATGTACCCAAAGGAAAATACTATAATACATTTAATTTGATCAAAATCATTTGTGATGATAAATAAAAAATGTCGCTCCCAAAAGAATAAATTGGGTGTCTTCACACCTAGTTGATATCAATGCCATTAATGAAACCTCAAGGTTGTAAATAATAATTTGGTCTTTCAAAGTTGTGAAAAGAAATCCACCCCCAACCTTCAATCCCCCTTTTGGACCTCAATAAATTTTTAAATGAAAGGCCTAATCATAATCAAGACCAATTCAATGTAACACTATTTAAATCTTATATGCATTAATTAAACATAAAAAGATAGTTATTGCAAAACCATCACCAATGCCTATAAGTGATAGTCCTTCTTTTAATTATGGGAATGTTAATTTTTTTGATTAACCTACTTAGTAAAGTCCAAAATCAAATAAAATCAAATGTGGTTAGGAACTATAATTAACCAAATAGTGTGGAAATGATTTAAAATATGGAGTTGTTATGAAATAGGTTCAATAAAAAACATTTAAATTTCAAGAGTTGTTGTGTTTTGGATTTTATGTCTTGAACATTGTGATAGTATATTGTTATCTAGTTGTGACTTGTGTGGCCTCTATTATTGGCTTAATGTGAACAAACATTGACAATAAAATTCAATTGTGAAAAATAAATAAATAAATAATTTTCAAGGACAAATATGACACAAAAGTCATATTTTCTCCTACCTTAGGTCTAAAAAAAAAAGTCATTTCAATCTCATCATCAAAGGCTTTCCAACATTATTAATATTTCATTCCTATCTGTTTAGAAACAAGGTTCAAATTTACAATCCAAGTGCAAATTTGAACCTTAGATTAAGGGAAGGAAAGGTGAGATTTGATTATGGGCTATTTTAACGTTGACTTGTTAGTTTCTTGGATGCATTGGATACACCACATTTTTGTTGCTAGAATGTTCATGCAATTATAATGCATAGACAATTTGTGGTTTCTATTTAAAGGTGTCACCCTATGGGCAATTTGGTTAAAAAAGAATGATTTAGGTTTTAATGATGAAAAATGGCCTCCCAAAAATTGCAAAAAGTTATATCGAATGTAATCATTGATTATGGTGGGGCAACTTGGGAAAAATGTGTTAGGATGATCCAAAATGCCCTTGGGGAACATAAGCACATTGAATGCTTTGACAAGAATTGGGAAAGACAACAAATTATTTGTACTAGAGTTGGCATATTTGTCAAGTAATGTTTTGATGGGCCTAGGAAAGGTTTTATCAACTAATGTTGTCATGTGAATGTTGGGTTGCACTCCCCATTTGTGGGTTGTGTAGTTATTGTTTCCTTGCAAAGGAGTATTCCTTCATTTATGCCCAAAACAAAGAAGAAAAAAAACATTGGGGGGGGGGGGGGGGGTCATGATTTGAAAGATTTCAACATGATTAAAAGAAAACAAACAAGCAACCGTCCTTAGTGGATGGGTTGTGAAAAAGTGTAAACATTGACATGATAACACATGACAAAACCAAGGTCATACCCTAACTTGAATCAATTTAGTTTAAACATGACATAAACCATTGTAGCAAAAAGAATATGGAACATCACATTTGTATTCACTAAGATAATCATAGAAAGATTCTTATGATCGCAATAGAAATTATATGCACTAAACATGTGATTTTATTTCTCCACCTCTACCACTATTTCTATTGTGCGTGAACTACCCAATATCCTACCATATCTGGATTATGTAAATCTTTAGGTCCATGGATATTAGTTCATTCCGAATTCATTCTCACACGCTAATTGGCCTTAGGATGACATTTTCCATACACCATGAAACCAACTGACAACAAAAGCTTGGAGAATCCCAAAACAATCAATAAGAAAACACAAATGCAACAAAAACATGAACACAATGACTTAGAATCACATGCCAACAACTTCACTATAATCCCCTACTTGGCATTCAATTGCCACTACATGCTCACAATGCTCATTATTTCACAATATGAACTGACAGGATGGAGGTGGACAAAAAAATGAGATTTTAGCAGGTTCAACATATGATTTTTACAATGCAACATTCTTTACCAATTGCAATCCTTACTTTGGAGCTCCTAGATATCAAGGTATTTTCTCCCCTTCACACAATTCACACAACACCATACCGCACACAACAATACCATCACATGCTTCACACATCCATCAAACCGCTCTTGAATTCCTTTGAGCTTGTCATCACTTCTCTATGTATCTACACAATTAAGCCAGCTTTGTTTAAAAGGCAACACAAACGCAATGGAGATTTTGTGCTACATCTAGATTGCAACCTTTCAACATACTACACCAAGCTATAACTATTCAACTGTTAATCACTTAAGCAAATAGCATAGGGATTATGTTCTTGAAAAACTTAGCCTCCTATCTTCAATTGCAAATGTCTCCTCATATGTCTCCACCTCCACTGAGCTTCACCAACAACTGACCAATCCTCTCCTGCCCATTTTTTCCAAGCAATCAAGAATGCCCCTCTGAATCTCCAACGTTGACCACCATCAAACCACAACAACAACAAAACAAATCCAAACCAAAATAAAAAGCAAAGTGCCAAATCGTCACAAAAAGTGACTGCACACATCCACAAAGAGCCTTAGCTATGAATGATGAACTCAAAAACAAAAGTTGGCAAACCCAAACGGCACAGCTGATGTGGCTGGTATGTACACACCTCAACCTTATCTTCATGCCATACCATTTCATACAGACATAATCATTTCATACAACAATTAGTGCAATGCCCAAAACCAACAACATGCGGAGGAAGCCCGTGGTCTCTTCCCCTATGGCCCAAAAAATTTAAAGGGGGGCAGAGTGGGCAACAAATTTTGCAGAGTGTGCAAAGAGAAGGTTGGTTGGTTCCAGTGTCTGGTTCCAGTCCCTGGAGGAAGCTGGTTTCAAGTTAGGTTAATGATGATTATGATGACTTCAGAGGAGATAATATGTTCTCTCAAAGTGTTTAGGAGTTTCACATTCTTAAGCCGTCCTCCGCTTCTTCATCCTCCTTCTACTCCTCCATAAGAAAGGGCAAAAGATCCAACAATACCTATTGACAAATCACCCACCCCCATGTGTGTCAAAGCTGGTGATTGATTTGGTCAAGTAAAAAAGAAAAACAACAATGCCTCATGTCGAAAAGTGACTGGAGAACAACAACTAACAACCCACAACAGCACAACAACGAGTTTGAGCGATGCTTCCCAGGCAGGAGGCACATGTTTGTTGGCCTTTTATTTGCAAGTTTGGCCAGTTGGGGTTCAGATTAGTCTGTCTTTTTTGGGAGAAAAATCGCCAAATGGCAACACTGCCTCAAATTTGTGGCTAAAATTCTCATTTCCCTCAAAAGAATTCACCAAACTTCGACCCTTTTTGGGGAGGAGCGTGTCTTCACAAGTCTATCTACTGGCTACAGTTTAAGTGATCCTGTGCAAAATCGTTGCCAGTTAATGCGAACTCTGACTGATTCTGTCTGGGGACATTGAGGAAAAAAAAAGACAGAGACTTCCAGATGCGTGATAAACGCGCATGGCGAATCAATCACACCCATCTGTAACGAAGAATATAAAAGAAGAAGAAAAATCCCCGCAAACACAAACAACCACCCAATAACGAAACCCCCAAAAGCAACGAGGGAAATTCCCTCATCAATCAGTGGACCATGCATTGCACCAGTTTTGTTTGCCATTGTTACCACCAAACTCCAGTCTCGGTCTGTGTTTTTGGCAGTGTTGTTGTTGGTCTGGTATGGTCTTTGGAACACACACCAGCATGGGCTTGATACTTACCAGAGTGTTTTTTTTTGGGTTTTTGGCTTTGCCTTGGTAGGCAAGGAAATTTTGTTTAGATTCATTATAGAGTATAGTAGCTCAAGGGATTTTGGCCCATACTAGGTAATAATAATAGGTCTAGTATTTTTATACGAGGATTTTTGAAAGAGGATAATTTTTGGCTTGTATTGAAACTTGAGATTAGTTGATATAGAGTTATAATATCTTGGAGGATTTTGGTTTCTTTTAGACCATTTTTTGAAGAATATATATGTGCTTGGTGAAATATTTGAGTTTCAGTGATTCTTGTTTTGCCTTAAGATACTTTTTAATGTAAATAGCAAGGCCACAGTGTGACACACACACCCCCCTTTGTTTGTTTTTGTTTTTCATAGTACTGATATAGGGTACTTTCATACCAGTCTGTCTAGTCCTGGTATTGGGTCCAACACCAATTTTCGACTACTGGTACAAGCCAGGTATATGCCTGGTATATAGTAAAGGAAGAAAGTTCCTTCCCCTGACTCCGGACGGACAGTGGCTACGGACAGTATCTAAATATAGTACTGCTGTCAATCGCCCTAGGGTTACCCTCTCAGAGTGCATGTATATGGGGTTACACCCTCACTCCATGCCAGGCAAGTGCAGAAAAAAAACAGTGTTTAAAAAGCGCATAAATAAATAGGGGTTGCCTCTTAATGTCTTGAACCGGAGTGGGAAATGCGGAGGACTCAGAGGGGGGGGTCGACGGGGTAAAGAATCGGAGTGAGAAATGCAAAGGACCGAGCTGGGGGCGAGGGGGGGACCAACGGTTGTTTGAAAAGATAAAAGTTTTTTTAAAAAACCAAAAACATGAACCAAACATTCTTGAAATTACACACTTGTGCATTATGCACGGGGCACACACTAGTATGCCTGGTATATAGACACTCATACAACATTGGTACAAGAGAGTATTTGTGATGTTGCTCAAGTGCTGATCATCCATAAGAGTATTTAGCCAAATTTGGCAATATTCAGACTATGATTTTTTTAAAAAAAATCTGAAGCACACTTTCATGTTGGAGTTAGCTGTGGTGATTTTTGGTGAAATTTCAAATTTTGCAGTTTCTTGATAAAAATTTTTTTGAAGAAAGGAATTTGCAAGAGAATGTTCATTGAAAAGTATTTTTCGCTAAATCAAAAAAATTGCCACCAAAAAAATCATTGCTACAAGATTGGTATTACCTCAAGTCCCCTACCAAGCTGGTAGTGGTAGAAGGCTGGTGTTGCAGGTGATATCAGATTGGTAGGGTCCTTGCTACCATTGTTGATAACCGTGTCAATAATAGGAGCCGGCCTATACCATAGTATAGGGCCAGCTTCAACACACGTCTGTCAAATAATTTTCCATGTTGAAAAATAGAATATTTCTGAATATTTCAAAAGATTCTATAATCTCCTTCAAAAAATTTCCTTCTTTGAAAATTATTTTTTGGGGGATAATTTCAACGTATCTACAATCAGTGTTGAAGCTGCCAAGGGATACCGGACCAACACTGGTTTTTTCTGGCACCACCTAACACAATGATGGTCAGCAGAAGCAGCATTAGGAGCCCCAATGGATCCATTCATAAGTAACTTGATCGTCAAAGAATTGGTTGTTGTTGTTGTTGTTGTTAGTTTTTTAATTTTTAAAAAAAGGGGGATTAATACACACTGAACCCAACAATGGTCAGCTCCATTAAGAGACCGATTGCAAGCTGGATTCAGAAATGAATTCAGAGATGATTCAGAGACAGATTCCACAACAAATTTGTCAAGGAAACCAAATCATCTTGGGTGGGGTCAGTACTCAAGAGAAGATGTAGCCAGAAAATTCTGCTCTCAAAGCTCACAAGGCTGTTTGGAGAATCCTGTGTGGTGCTTGTGATTGTGGAGACAAAACAGAGGGATTGTGTATCACTTATTACTCTGCAAAATTTCAAGCTTTTTTAGCAATCTAATAAGAGTCATTATAAACTTTTTTAGATGCTTTGAAAATGAGAGTGAGTGGCTGAATGATGATTGATGAAGCTCGTTGAAGCTTGGGGAATTTCATTATGTGAGTGGAGACAATTGTGAATCCTCAGTTTCACATCTGTGGGCCTGACAAGAGCTCTGATTTTCAAACTTGCATCCTTCTTACACACAAATGAAGCAGAAAATTTTCCACCATGAGACTTGTGTGATCTTCAAGATGAATATTTCCTTACACACAAACAAAGAAGAAAAAGAAGAAAATTTGATATCATGAGAGTTGTGTGATCTTGAAACTGGATCATTCCTTTCTCAAAAATGATGATGAAAATTTGATACCATGACAGTTTTGTAATTTTCAAACTGGATCCAAATGAAGAAGAAAAGAAGAAAATCTGGTACCATGAGCGTGTTAGGGGGTTCTTGATTGAATGTCTTCATCTTCACTTTTGATGCTCTAGTGGTCTTCAACCGTTTCTTCACACCACCAACATGAGTGCCAAGAAAATCTTGCTTTTCAGACATTCAGAGGCAGTAAATCCCATAATCTGGACTTATTGGCAGAAGGCCTGTTGGACATTCCTAGTGAGTGATATCCATACTAGGACCTTTTGAGAATTGAAATGCAGGACTTGTGTTGTTTGAGAGACTGAGCAGGAGATATAAAATAACAACTCTCTTGAGAAATGATAAACTGCAAGTACTCTCATAAGAAGCTGAATTAAGAGAGGACTACAATGATACAACCAGCACTTGTTTGGATTATTATAGACACCAATCTTCCCAGAACTGCACAACCAATTTGTGAGAGCTTGGTGGAAGTCCATTTCAAGGAAAACACGGAGGGAGCTGGCACTATTTCTTTGAATTGTATTCCCTGGCACCAAAGATGGTGGATCTGACCCTCACATTAGTGCTTCCCATTTCAATCTGCAAGCAAAACATGGGTACACATAGAGTCCTCGTAAGTGAGCATGCTGTACCTGACATTGCTAAAATAAAAAACTAGGATCTGAATTCAGTATCTATGCACTAGAAACCTGAAGAAGATATCCGAAGAACACGTCCCATTACAGTAAGGAAAGGAAAGGGAATGGTATATGAGACCAGATGATGTTGAAAGCAAAAGAGAGATGGATATAAAGAACAATACCACGAGTTCAAAGTCACCAGACATCCCCATTGAAAGCTCACATTCATGTTCAGGTATGTCAAGCTCCTTACATACCTCCAACAGTTTGCTAGTGTCTGCATCCACCACTCCAGGAGTGTAATGTTTAGAGATAAAAATTCATAAGCTGCTGCGGACCGCAAAGCACCCTGAAAGTGTGTTCTTCACAGCACACACCAAAGCTTTTGCATCTTTCTACTCTGTGCTACCCAAACCCTGTGAGCTCCAAGAGTCTACTCCAAATCCTCAAATCCAGAATCCCAGAACTGGAAATTACATGAAGATTTTCAGGTGTGGATGTATAGTCACGCATGCTGATGGCCATAAGTCCAGAAAAAAGTAAGTTTGAGCAATCTTGCTTCACATGCATCGCAAGATGTACACATTCAGATGGCTCCACTCCTGATTTCGCTGTCCAATTGAAAGTTCAACCAAATTGATGCACAAGTATTTCAAATGACAAAAAAACTCCAAATTGTCTTCAGGTCTGCTGCTAATGTGACAAACACATGTGTTCCACAGCCACAAATAAAGTTATCAATTGACTGGAAATTTTTGTAGGTCCTGAAGGAGGAAGACAAAGTCAAGGTTTGAGACCTACACTCTTCTCCACTTGTATTAACCTGCACCAAAACTCGAAGAGGTTGTCTTCCCACCCCACTCACTGCACGATCCAAGTGATTTGCAACCTGTTGCAAAAACCTGACTGAGTGACCCCCTTCCAGGGACAAAAGCTTATGACCGGAGAAAACTAGAAGCATCTGGAAAATAGCAAACCTCCTAACTCTCAAACAACCCAACAAGAACATACATGTTGATGAAAAATCTGCCATACCTTCAAGCTGTCAACACCTTCCACCATATAGAGATTGGGAACACCTGCTGCAGCAGCCCCATGCATAGATTGCAAGCCCCACAAAAACCACAACAAACCTGAGTGAGCCTTGTCTTCTCCATCTTTCAATGAATCCATCTGCTACACACACTACACTTGAAGCCTAGAAATCCTCTTTCTAAGCCCTTCTTCAGCAAGTGGAGGATCTTAACCCTTTCTGAACTAGGTCTGCAATGTGGAACCACTCAGCCACCACTCTTTTGAATCTACAGCAGCCAAAGCAGATATGTGCCCAGAATGCTGTGCACTCAGAGTAATACATGTGCATTCCTGTATGTACACACACTCCTTCCTGTTTCTGCATCTAGTGGAACTCATGTAACAAATTTGCTTACGCTCATTTGCATGCCATTGCCTTGGAACGAGGAGAGATTGCAAATTCGGATTGTGTGTTGATCACAAGTTGATCCAAAAATAATAGAGAAAAGGGAATTAGTGGCAAACTCACACACAAGCACCTTTGCTTTATTGCTCTGAAGATGCCCGACAAAATGCCATTGTATATCTGCAGGCAGCTGCCAAGTTTTCCCCCATTCACACCCATCTTTCTTAGAACACGAATTTTTGATTCTGCACCACTATGGAACACACACACACACCCACACACAGAGCTTGAAGGTTTTGCATTCTAGGAAGCTCTAGTAGCAACAAACAAAAGATTGAAGGTTTTGCATTCTAGGAAGCTCTGATAGCAACACACACAAGATTGGAGGTTTTGCATTCTAGGAAGCTCTGGTACCAACACACACAAGGTTTAAGGTTTTGCATTCTAGGAAGCTCTGGTAGCAAGACACACAAGGTTGAAGGTGTTGCATTCTAGGAAACTCTGGTAGCAACACCCACAAGGTTGAAGGGTGTTTGCATTCTAGGAAGCTCAAGCAGTAGAAATCTTCACATTCAGTGAGGTTTTTCTGTCATGAAGGTGGTCTTGTTTGATGAAGCTCTACTGCTGGAAGCACTATCACTTCTCTCATGCTTCTAGAATCAATGTAAAACCCAACAGCAGCTCTTGATGATGACGACGACGATGATCCATAGCCAAGAAAAAGATGGAAGAGAGATTTGGAGTTTGCCCAGCAGAGCCATCGAAGAAGCGAGGATTTGGGAAGAGATTTGGAAGGGACCTGGGGTGCTTTTTCGAGGAATTCTTGCACATAATTTTCTCCAAAATGGCGATGTCCGCCATCATAGACTTCCTGAATCATCGACACTGGCTTTGTCTTGCTCACAGCCACCACTCTCACCTACATTCACTCGCAGAATTGCCATTTGTTTAGTTGAATATGAAAGCAAAACAAACCCAAGGTTTTGCAGATTGCGCTTGCAAGATTGTTGTCAAAATTATGTTGAAAAGACACACGAAAAAAAACTCTCAGAAGACTTTGAGTGAAATCCAGAAGCCGAGGTTCAAGTAGAGTGAAGAACAACAAGAAAAAGAAGAAGAACAACAACAACAACAACAACGAGCACACGACAAAGGGTATGTGTTTGGAAGAGACCTGTGAAGCAGGGCGATGGGCATGATCGCAAGCCTGTTGCACACGCTGCATGAGGTTGCACATAGCTACCAGCGCTGCTGCACTCTCTGCTACCCTTCTGGCCGTGACAATCACACACTACTGCAGTTCCTCCGATTCTTCTTTCTTCCCCAAATAGAATGCAATTCCCAATTTCACCACTTCCTCATTGCACAGCTTCTTCCCTTAAAAGGCCGAGCTTAAAGCTTCTTCAAGGATTAATGCTGACTACACTACAATCGGTCTAACATAACTTTTTTGTGATCTTCAAGTGTGCATGGAAGGCAGTAGCTTTGGATGGGAAATCTGATCGAGCTTCTGCTTCTGTGGCCATCAGCGGCTCAAAATCTTCTTTTTGCGCCCACAACAATATCGTCTTCTCGGACCTTTGGATCCAAGTTTTTCCTCCCTCCCTTGTTTCTTTCTATCTGCCATGGTTTTTTCTGTCTGGGAGACGATGTCCGTGTATGTAGTAGTCTCAACAACAAATAAGGTCTTTGATTGTTTCAGCCCATAAGTGGAAGTTCTTTAATCTTCTGAAATTGGGAGATGATGCAAGGCAGACGTGGAGATATTGCAATAGTTATGCTGCTGCTCTTCTGCTTTAAGGATGGATGGGTCAAGCATGGTTGTTAAGATTACGAGGATGAATGCAGCAGCACAAGAGGTGAGGAGGGGTTTAAACACTTAGGGTTTGAAGAAAGTGGATGAGGCTTGACAATCATTTTTTATAGCCTAAAATTATATGTGGGGACAAGTGAAGATGAGAAAAGATTATGAGAAAAAAAATTTGTGCTCTCATGACAATAAGAAATGCGTGGGATGCAGAAAAAACAGTGGAGATGAAGAAGATCCATGCAGCAGACAAGCAGACATGCACATCTATGATGGTCGACACCTATTTGAGCATCTGCAGAAGAAGCTCCCTTTCTCACCACCAACCAGCCAGCCAGCCAGCCTTTTGTGTTTCTGTGACAAGGACAACCACCTGATCTTAGAGCCTGAAGCAGTTGATGAGCTTGCTTGGTTCCCTCTCAAGACTGAAGGAGGAGGACAGTGACCATGCTTGCTTATTTCTCTCTCAAAACTGATGGAGAAGGACAGTGACCATGCTTGCTTGTTCTCTCCAAGACTGAAGGAGAAAGACAGTGACCATGCATTATTGTGCATTGTGAAAATGCTCAACCAGCAAAACAGTCCTCACACACCACAACACATGAGCTTTCTTCCAGAGTGAGTGTCTCTCAAAGTCTCAACAAACATGTCCAGATATCCAAGGATCCGACAAAAAGACCTAACAGGTTATATACTTTTTCCATGAGTTTTCTGATCTCTTGTGTTTCCGACATACAACTTTGTATGGAACAGTTTCTTTGGATCTTACATATGTGAATGATGATGATGATGCCAGATGGCAGCAGCATTGATACCAGTCCTAAGATTGGTGATGGCTAATTGCCACTGCTTTGAAGTATGGAAGTGAGCTTGGATTAGGCTTGACACGGATTTGCCTTTCTGTAAATTCTCTCCAAGTGAAAGGTCTGTACAAGGGAGGATTGTTTGCATCTACAAACTCAGGTGCAGAAGTCACAGCTACTGATGGCTTGGGAACAACGAAGTAAGCAGCTGTCAGCCTTGCTCCAGTCTTTGACACAACTGCACGATGTTGTACACTCTTAAGATGACCATTGGTGAGAACCTGTGGAATGACAGAAACAACCACAAATCACAAGGAGCATCATCATCATCACTGCTGTGATCCCATCAATCTCAAACCTGGACTCTTCTACTTTGCCTTCTTTGATGCAGTATGGATGTGGTCCTCATGTGTTACCAAGGCTGCTGGTGCAGCAGCATGAGAGAGACCAACCTGTAACATGTCAGCCATATTGATACATAATGCGTGTTTGTGAGGCATCACTCGGACCCATTGTCCATCTTTCACTACTTCCAGACCACTGACATCATCTTGGAGTACGATTGTCAAGAGCCCTCCGTCCATGTGCGGGTCGAGTCCAAGCACTTGTTCAGTGCTCTCAGAACGATGATAGAAATTTGCACGAAGGACTCCTTCTGCTTCCGTTTTGAAAACATCAAAGTGGCTTGGATTGACTCCCAATTCAGCAATCAAGAGGTCCAGTATCTCCATTGCAAGATTCCAAAAAGCCACATTGCACTCCTTGTAAATTGCACTGCCAGATCAAGAAATCCTGAGGAATTTCTGCTCTCCACAAGTAAATCATATATTGCCCCCCCTCCCACATTTGGAGGGGTAGTAGTAGGGTTGCAATAGAAGAAGAAAAAAATTCCTTACCAGAACTCAGAAGGGCTGGAGTGCGGGAAGAGTTTTTGCGCATATTCTCGCACCATTCCTTCATTCCCTGCTTCTACTTGGAAAACTTCCGATGGTCCTGCATTCTCCCTCATCTGGTAGCCTCTTATCCGCGTCATTGGTGATCTTTCAGCTGCTTGCTTTCGCTCCATAGGAAGAGAAAAAAGACTCAGCATCTGTGTCCTGTATATCTCGATAAGCTCCTCTGGAACTCCATGATTCAGGGCCTGAAAGATCCCCCATTCCTTGCAGGCAGTTGCAAGTACTGCTCCTCCTCGGGTCTTAGAGGATCCCTGAAGACTGGCAGCTCTTACAGCAGCCAGGTCGATGATGGGGATTGCCGGTGGTGGTGGGTCCAAAGAACCCATGCTCAGCTCTGAAGGTGGTGAAGTCACTGTCTCTGAAACAAAGCTCTGGTTTTGCAAGTGTGATCTGCAGGCAGAGGTGGATATGTCTTTGCATTACAATGACAACTGACGAGGTCTTGCAAGCAGTGGTGCACTGAGAGATAACATCCCAACAGTGTAGTTTTTGATCTAGCAACCAAGAAAGAGAGATGCTCAAAACTCACAAACCCCCAACAAGAACAGCAAAAGAATCAAACTCTCAAGCTCCTTCATGCACTAAGAGAATCCTGTCTTACGGATTTTCTCAGGAGGGTAGCAGAAAAGAAACTCCCAGGAACAAAGAAAAACACATGTGACCATACGGAACATCATTGCAAGCCTAATCTCCAAACCAATACTCCAGTACAATCAGATAGATCTCACTCAAAGCAAGCCCACAATCAAGCAAAAAACCCTTACCATTGGTATAAAAAGGTGGAGAAAAGTGAGAAATCTTATGCTTTTTTGCTGAGTGAAGAATCAATGAAATAGTTCTGAATAACCTGAGCTATGGAAAAAGCCCCTCTTGATGGCAGGATGCAAACATGGGGGACCAACCTGGAAAAACCCTAAAAGCACATCTCTAAGGTACATTCCAAGAGAACCCATCTGCCATGGGCCCCTCAGCACATCAAGCTAAGCACAAAACAAAGTCCCGTGACTGACTGACATGCAATCCTAGTGGTTTTATGTCTCTAAAACCTCACAATTTCTAAGAACTTCATATTGTCATAATTTGTTATTTTACCTTTTGAAAGAGCTTACCCCATTATGGTTCTTATTTACTTTGACCATGAAGGTTCTTTTCAGGGTCGATAATCTTTCAACCCAAAAACTAATAACTCTACAGAGTGGTTCTTTTTGGTTTCAGAAAGCTTTGTCTTCTCACATATTTGTGTTGTCATTAACTAATTCCTTGAATTGTTGATGATGCAAAAAATTTGTTAACACCAAATATGAATGACATTCAACAAATTGCTAGTCCTTGCATTATCAAAGAAGATACACGTTATGATAACTCGTGAAAAATCATGTCATGATTAAAAAATTGACTTGAAAAAAAACGAAATCAAACTAAGAAGTTCTTGCATTGTGTACAACAAACATAATATAAATGACAACCATCCAAAGTCACAACCATAACCACCAAAAGGATCGATAGGATCAAAGTTAAATAACTCCAAAGTTTAGACAACAACGATAATTCAACACGTCATGAAAGGATGAAAAGAGAATTAGAACATGATTGTGCAAGTCACAATGAGATAACAATGAACATAATCAAATAGGTATGTCACCAAAAAAGGAGGACCTACGAATCCTCTCAATGTGATTGACGTTCCAACATGCCTGGACTCAGACGGGTCCTTCCTTACACTGAAACAAGTCACTACGCTGATCAACTTCGGCAGAGTCTCTTCCCTTACACTCTGATCATTGCCAGACGGGGACTTCATGCACTCCCATTCCACCTAAGTGACTGCAGGAGCAAGAGCTTCCAGCTTTACTCCCTCGGTCTGCAATTACACAAGCACACAAATGCACACTACCTCTTACAGAAACCATCCCACTCAAGACAGAACCACAATAACAAAGCTTCAGAGTCTGGCCCTTGTCCCTGAGCTTTTAGTCATATTAACAAAATGAATGAGTAGAACTTGTCTGCTCTTACAATGTGTATTCCTAGAGTCCTGCAGTATCCCCAAAAGAAAACCGAAACCAGTCCCTCTCGCTCCTCACATGCTAATTCCCTGGAGAGATTGCTAGCCTGAAACTACCAGATCTGCGCAGCGGAAAAAGATCAGACATCAGTTTCAACAGCTACCATGCTACCTCCAGAGAGTGCTCTCTATGACATAACCAACCTACCTTCTTCAGTCCCACCATTCCTACTTAACGGATCCTTCCCTTTCCCACCAAAACTTCTCATTCAAGCTTTCAAAACCTTAGCCGCCAAGATTATAACTCAGCCGCCTTCATCACTCCCTCCTTTTCGGCGGATCTAATCACTTAAACCCTTTAGCAAAAGATCAGCATCAGAAACAGAAACCTAGTGGTCAGAACCAGGTGGGTATTCGATCTCCCCACAACCGGTCACAGGTATTCCATTGACAAGATTAAAATTAAGTAGGTCCCAAAGATTGGATCTTCCTCATGAAATATGAAAATATGTTGCACATCAATAAAACAATTAAAAGTTGACTACTCAAATCACAATCAACTAGGTTACCATTAATGAAATTGATGTTGAATATTGAATATCCTCAAAGTTCAAGTGGTTGCAATGATTCAACAAGTCATGAAAGCATAATCAAAAAATTTGTTTGAGTCACAATGAAAGAACATTAAAAATATATGTTTTCCATTGAAAGGAACAAAGGTGAATAGCTCCAAACCTTATATGATTGCAAAATTGCAAACAATTTATCAAGTCATGAATGCATTTATGTCCTGAACATTGTGACAATTTATTGTTATTTAGTTGTCATTAGTGTGGCCTATGCTATTGGCCCAAATGTGAACAAAATTTGACAATAAAGTTCAATTGTGAAAAATAAATAAATAAAGAATTTTCAATGACAAAAATGACTTGAAATTAAAAATCTCACCTACCTTAGGTCTCAAAAGCACAAAGTCATTTCAATATCATCATCAAGGGCTTTCCACCATTACTAAAAGGTCTCTCTTATTTGGTTGGATACAAGTTCAAATTTGCAATTCGAGTGCAAATTTAAATCTTAAATCAAGGGAAGGAAAGGTGAGATTTGATTATGGGCTAGGGCAAGGAATTTTTTGCTTAAGGTGGATGGCCCAAAATCAGTAAAAAAAATCTTAATGTTAATCTTGTATGAATTGAATTGTAATTTATGTATCTTTCAATATATTGTGGGTTCCAAGATCCAATTCAAACAACCTTAAGGGTATCAAAATTCCAACATGAATTACTTTGTGGAAGCTTCCAACAAAGTTTTTAAATGTGGGATGGGATATCACTTTGGGTATGGACACACTCTTAGTTTTAACAATATAGGATTAACCATGCAACTAAACAATGTTTATGTGTGGCACTAGAATTGAATGACAGTTGGGAAACTTTAAGTAGTAGTTTTGAATGAAATAACAAAAGAAGCTACCACAATTTTAGTTGGCTATGATTACTTGCCAATTTGATGCAAGTTTTGACGCACTCCCAAGTCCCGGGGTGAACCCACTTGAGGGTTCACCAAAGTGTAGTTGCGGAAAGTTGGGACTCGGAAGGCGCTCCCGGCTTCCAACTCTAGAAAGGGGTAGAGGGTCGAGTTGGGAGCCCATGGATTAGACTAGGAAGAGGTATTAGTTGATCAAGCTTGAATCTGCACCAAAACAAACCACAAAGTGGTTAGGTCACGTTTCCGGGACACCCTTGGGTGTTGGGACTAGCCACGGGCACTTTGGACCACAAGACACACTATGGCCCGGACTCAAGGGAAGCCACCACCTTCCCCCATATAGTATACTCTGCGACGCTCCGCTGAGACTACATCCAAATGGCTCTTTTTCCTGGGACTCCCAAGTTGGAGTCCCGAAATTGTCCCGAAACTGTTTCGGGTGGAGTCCCGGGACTTTGGGAGCTCATAACTCCTGAATGCCAGCTCTGATCGCAACAAGGTCTGAATTAAACTTGTAGCCTTTGTCAAGATCTTTTCAACGATGTATCATACTCTTCATTCGGAGGTTGGGAAGAGGTCGATTCCTGACTTTTAGTGGTCGGGAGTCAAACTGCCAGTTTGACTCCCGGCCCTTCTTTTGCCCATAACTTGGGCGACAGATGTCCAAATGGCCCATGCAAAGTCATTTTTGATATCTATGCTTCACGATCTTTCCAATGACACTAAGAACACCCCAATGCGAGGTGTTTTGGGTCCTGCTGTTGAGCTCTAAACATTCAGGAGTCCTGGAGGATTCCAAATCCTCATTTTTCCAAGTGTTGGGCTTCACCCCCACACTTGGCCAAAGTAGGGTTGCGACAAGTTTTGTATGAAGCCTTCATAAAAAATCAAAAAATACCTTAACCTCAAGCAAACAAGGTTAAGGAAACAATGAAGGAGTTAGGCAAAGATGGAAGGCTAACAATGGTTTTAATGTTGTTAGCTTAATAAAAACATGCAACAATAAAAAGCAATGTTATTGGGAAAAGGGAGGGGTGCAAAATTTGAACATTGGGCAAGCTAGGAAGTTGAATCAAATAAGACTTGCCAACCAACCAACCAACCAACCTATTACCCAAAGGAAAAGAAAAGACAACCTTAATTGGGAGGTGGGGGAGGGAAAAAAAATTCATTGAAGTTTCTAGTAAAAGAAATATTAAAACAAGGAAAAGCAGGCCTTTATTGTTGGGCCCCAATTAGCCTAACCTAGTTTTGGTTAAGCTTAAGTAGTCAACTAATGAGTTTTGGGGTAACCTTAGATTCATGGGATAGGACAGGGGGTTGGATCTTGTCTTGAATGGATCATCATGGTTGGGTGGCCTGGATATGATAAAGTGAGAAGTAGGTTTTCCAAATTAAGTTAAGACATGGTTATCTTGTTTTACCTGGATTGGTTAAGTCTATTGGATAAGAAGGTATGGGTAAGGTGGAGGCAGCTTTTAGGAAGGTGCCAAGAATTAAAATTAAGTCAAGATGACAACAATATATATTTTTTGAAATGGGAAAGGGAATGAGAAGCATTGTTGGTTACTCTTCCACTTTTTAGAGTGATGAGTAATGTGTGATGGAGTGAGATAGTGTGAAGATCGATGATGATGTTGTGAGGTCTCGCTAATTAGGGGGTTGGGCAAATCATGAGGAGGCAAGGTGGGGAAAGGGGGCAGTTGCTACATCATGGGCAAGTGAATTTCCAAGGGAGAGACCTTCAAGCAAATGATGGAAGTGGAGGCAGAAAACAACGTTTGTTGAGGATGGCAGATGCCCAATGGAGGACTATAAATGATGTTCCATTCAAGGGCGAATGGGGATGGAGGTATTAGGAACTAATGTTTGGTCTTGCAAGGTTGGTAGAAAAGAGGGAAGAGATGAAGGGAAGAGGGGCTGATCTGCAAGAGGATTAAAGGTTTGCCCTTTTGAAATTAGAATAAGGCAAGTAGATGGGGAAAATAATAGATCTCAAGTAGCTTGAATAGGTAGTGAGTGGTAGTATGGTTGAGAGTAGGAAGTGACATAATTAAAGATTGAAAGAAAAAGACGAGGTAGTGCTACTTCTAGGGAAAAGGATGTTTTGTTATGTATGAATAAGAACTTGTAATTGGCTAAAAGAGGAGAAACCCAACTAAGGACTAAAAACTCCACTAATTTTATTTTATTATTTAAGAACATAATAAGATAATTGTAAGAAGGCATAGAAGTTTATTGCCTAATTATGACACCCTTTGTTGTCCTCCAAGGGGTAGGGGGGAATGGCTTAGAGCAAGGTGTTAGGGGTGGCTAATTTTCTACCTAATATCTATCAGTGTGGGTCCAAGTGACAAGTTTATTAAAGGTTGTGAATGAATTTAACATAAGGAGTGAAAACAATCAACTTGCTAACATAGATGGTAGAGAAACCCAAAGCCAAATAGATAAATAGCCACAATTTGTAAGGAATCAAATGTCGAATTGTATAGATGGGAGAAAACATCAGAGGAAGAAAAGAGGATGGAAGTTTGAGAGGGGGGGGGGGGGATGGTGAATTTGAAAGGAAAACAAATGATTTAGTAATATAGGAATGGATGTTAATAAAGGATAAGTTACATATTTTAACAAGTTGCATGGCTTAGTTTCCTTCAAAATTAATTAGGGTTAGAAATAACAACAAAAAAAAATTAAATAAAAAAGAATATCCCAAGGGTGTGAACAAAGGCAATATTTGGAATCATTAACCTTGGGTGGCTTTTTACAAATAAATGTAATAGAATAAAGTGGTAAGGGGAACCAAGTTAAATTGGATGGATTGCCTAGTGGGTACGTGGTTATAGTCAATTCATTAAGTTCATTTTTAAAAGGGACACACATTGCAAAATTAATGCAAATTATTGGCAATTCATTTGTTATTGTTAACCTAGCTAATGGAGGATTAAAGCTAGGTTAAAATTAAAAGACATTAAACAACGTGGGGGAAGATGTGGGAGGAAGATGGACTATCACACTTAAAGATGTTGTAAGATAGTTGTTGAAAGAAATTTAGACAACATTGGCCATGTGGCTTTGAATGTGAGGATTTAGGGGTAAGATTGGGTGGGATGATTAGAGGGTACTTGGGGGTGGCCAATGCGTATGCACCTAATGATTCTAAACAAGAAGGTTTTTTTATGGGAGGAAATTATGGTGAAGGCCCTCCCATCTGATTGTAGATGGATCTTAAAAAAGGATTGGAATATGGTGGAATTTAATAATGACAAATAAATGAATGTGGTCATTTGATTTCATCAAGAAAAAAACTTGTTTGGGAGCATCCTCAAGTTCATTTCAATGTAGGATATGTTTAAACCTCATGGGCAACTAAAATACACATGGAATAACATATGGAAAGATTAGGTGGGAGCTAATAAAAACAAAGGGTCCAATGCATTTATATAAGGAGCTTTCTATGGCTTCAAAACCCAACTCCCCAATTTTTGAAAGATGGGATACACTTGGTCAATTATTGGAAACCCCCAATTCAGTGCGGCAAAAGTTAGCAAACCCTAATGTTTTGCCTTGGGTGACACGTTCCTGAGTCCTTTGTTGAACCCACTTCAGGGTCCAACTATGTAGAGTTGCGGAAAGTTGGGACTTGGGGGCCGCTCCCGACTTCCAGCACTAAAAGGGGTAGAGGGGCGTGTTAAAAGTCCCGATATTAGACTAGGAAGAGGGACTAGATTATCAAGCTTGAATCTGCATCCAAAACTGACCACACGAGGGTTACTTAACATTCGAGAACATCCTTGGGTGTTGGGACAAGCCACGGGCACTTTGACACACAAGACTCACCACAGCCCAAACTCAAGGGAAGCCACCACCTTCCCCCATATAGTATTCTCTGCATTACTCCGCAAAGGCTACATCCAAATGGCTCTTTTTCCTGGGACTCCCAAGTTGGACTCCCGAAACTGTCCCGGGTTAGAGTCTCGAACCTTTGGACACTCACAACTCCAAGCTCCAACCTTTGATTGGAGTGAGGTCTAAACCAAAGTTGTAGCTCTCCTCGAGAGCTTTTCAATGCCCTATCGCACTCCATCTGCAGACGTCGAGAAAAGGTCGATTCCCTACTTTTAGTGGTCAGGAGTCTGACTCTCGGCCCTTCTTTTGCCCATAACTTGGGCTGCAGATGTCCAAATGGCTCATGCAAGGCCATTTTGAGCATCTACACTTCAATATCTTTCCATTGATATAAAAAACACCCCAATTCGAGGTGTTTTGACCCTTCTTGTTGAGCTCTAAAGGTTCGGGAGTCCCGGAGAACTCCAAGTCCCCAACTTTGGGAGTGTTAGTTTCATCTTGACACTTAGCCCAAAGTGGGGTTGCGACATTGGGAGATCCATGGCTCGTAGTTTGCACCAGTTATCAAGACTCCATTATCTAGCTCAAATACTATTCAACTAAATTACACCTTATCTTTTTGAATTGGAGGTGCTATCACAAAGTATGTATTGAGACTATGGCACTTTACACCTAAGGTCTAACAAAGTAATGGGTATGTCAACCGTGAAAACATTGTAATAGTTTAAAGATGGTGCTAAGGTTTTATGGGAGGTGGTTTATATGTTTTCTAGATAACAATGGAGCGAATAGAGCAAAATATTCTTCTTGGACTTCAAATACATTAGAAGTTATGAAACCTAAAAGTTATGAAATTATTGAAGTCAATAGGCTATGAAACTTGAAAGTTGTATTCTTTGAAAGCCAATCAATAGATTATAATGTGTGGCCTTTGAAGTTGATAATTTCGAATATTTCAAGATATTAGCAATTGGGGTGCAATTTGTAGTAGTTCAATGAAAGTTTTATATTGGGTTGCAATTAGGTTTACATGATGTGGCTTTCTAGGCATGCCACAATTGCATGGTTATGTATGTGTATGTTTTTATGAGTTGGTTTCTTGGGTGCAACTTCAGAGCTAAAGATATCAACTAATTCACTATTTTCGTTCATTGACATTAGATAAATTCTTGCCTTACGGTCAGCAATTGATAGAGAATTAGTTATGTTGCTAGAAACAATCCAATTGCCCACTATATGCTCATTAGATACTTCCATTTCATATTTTTATTTTCATAAATATTTCCATTTTTTTAAATTTGAATTTTTATATTTCCATTTTTGTACTCTTTTATACTTCCATTTTCAAAATATTCAAGGACCTCAGTACAAGTGCCAAAGGTGAAAATTTTTCCTTCCGAAATAGGATGCAAGGATGGAAGATACAATGGACTACTACGCTCTCAATGATCCTGATTCAAGAAGTTGAACTAGTTGTCCACTTCGGTTGGCTAAAGGTTGAAAAGGGGCAACAATTCATTGTTAAGACTAAAGAGTCAGGCAAAATAATAAAATTTTGAGAGAGTTTTTGTTTGATTTGGTTTGTCCATGTAACAACTTGTCCATGCATTTGTATTAGCAATCCATGTGTTTTTCCTCTTGTTATTTTATCGACTAATGGTGACCCACTCAACATATATTGATATGCATTATGAATTTGTTCATTTTGCGAAGAATATGACTTGTGTCAAGCTTGCTTCCAAGAAAATAGATGTGTTACGATCAAATTGACCAACCACTATTTCATCTTCAACACATTCACCTACCCATGTGTGGTGGTCAAATGGTACAATTATTTCACTCATGTTTTGTTGGCCTCCTAAATGTGACTAGATGTTCAAGTCCACTTTAGGTCATTGAAGTTGTATCAGAAAAACATGATTAATTTTTTCTTGTTATCGATTTACTTTTGTTGATTCTACTACAAACGAAATGCATGACTAACCCAATGTACTATGGGGGGAGCCTACTAGCCTTTTCCATGTGGAGTCTTCACCATGGGGGTCTTGGTTGACCTTATCATGATGGAAAACCAGAAGCTCATTTTGGAAGGAACGTGCTTGGGTTGGGTGGGATGTTGGATGTTCAATTTGTGTAAGGTGTGACAATCTTTGATGGAATTGAAATTGCACCTACCATTCAGTTCACCAAGATATGGCATCTATGAAAGTATGCTTCAAATGCATGGACACCACAAACTCAACTTGTACATGTTGGTGGGGATGAATTGGGGTCTCTATATGCAACAACACTGAAGTTGAAGGAAAATTGGATTAGATGTGTGTTTTAATATAATTGCAATTGCCACAAAAGGGATTGGTTCCAAATGGTGAAGTATAAGCATTAATGGATCTTGTGGCCCTTAAAACACTAGGTCACTATGGATAGTGTGGAGTAGGTGATACTTTTGGTTTATGATAAACCTATTGAATATAAAGCTATTGTTCTTATCAAATTTTTGCTCATAGGTCTTGAGAGGATTTTAAAAACACATCTTCCCAACATTTCCAAAGACTTTTTGGTGGTTTTTGGGTATAAAGACTTAATAAATGTGTTTGTTTTTAGGTTTTGAAGGTGGGCTTTGAAGCAACCATTCCTAAAGCTCCACAAAAATTGAAAGGGCTTGCAAAATCTTATCTTTTGATCAAAGATCAATATGATGAATTTGAAAGATTCAAGGGTGAAGATTTCACAACTATAGAAAGATGCATTTAGTATTGTTAAAGTTGTTGAGTATGCACATCTAGAATTAGTGAGGGCTATCATGGAAAAAGTGCTTGAAATTATAAAAATTTAATGGTTATCACAATGTGCAACACAATTATTCCATGTAAAAAGTGGGCATACTTTAAGCTCTTGATTTTTCTTTTCTAATGAAAGCACTATTGTGTTGGAGTTACAAATTCAATGCAAATGCTTGACATTCTCCATGAATCGTTGGCTTTTCATTTCATTATGTTCTTCTTTTCTTATTTGGTATGGGATGGGCTCGTGTAATGTGAGTGGGGCATTAATCTACAAGGCATAATCACAAGATGAAAATGCACTTGTCTAAGCAATTGTTCAATTGCAAATGTTGTTAAGCAGCAAAATGGGATCACTTGTTGGTGGGTATTTTTTGCTTCAGCACAATTTTGTTACATCTTATATACAATTGAAATATTTGTGACATTCAAGTAAGTAGGAGTGAACCTTGTTTAGAATAATCTCATTAAAGATGCAACACTAAGAGAGTCAATTGGAGTTTATATTACCTTTGTTGTTCAAAGAAAGGCGCATGGTCATGGAGATGTGCATGTGTTATTTCATTCTAGTGGACTCCTTCCCAAGTGGTATTACATTTTCACAATGCTATAACTACATGTAATTACTTGTAGTTGAATAGCCTCGGTGGTTTAACTTAAAATGAATTCATAGCTTATTAATGTAAATGGTATCTTTTCATAAACAAGCAAAGCCATTAGGAAGATGAAATGTTCATGTAGTGTGTTTTGCTATGTTTAGGCAACAAGAAGGATGAATGCAGGTGCTTGTTTTTCAAGGTGAATACAATATAAACCTATATGGCAAGGTATTAGTTTTTGCATATTATCACAAGCTACAACATCTTGTGTGAAATAATCACAAGGTTTTTCCTCTATTCTCCTTTTCCTCAAGCCATACTCATGTACAAATATACAACTAACAATGCCATTTTTCCTACATTTGCTAATGATGGATATTTGTCGATAGGAAAAACACAAGGACATGAGGTTAATGGATAGTCATAGATAGTTAAAACTATTAGGCGTCAGAATGTTGAAATTTTCAATTTTTAAAGGGTAATAAAAATTTTGATACCCTCAAAATATGGATATATTTCAATGCTCTGAATGTCAAAATCATGTGAAAATAATTTGGTAGAATAGAATAGGCTTAAGAGATGTGTGGCTTTCACTATGTTCAACCTATATTGGGTTAATATTCAGTATGTGGCGGGCATGAACACATGTCTATCACCAAAGATTTAAACATGGATGGTGTGGATGAATGGTTAGATCCGCATGTGTTGGACATTTGGTTAGCTGATGCCCCTATGAAGAATAATGCAAAGGATGCAATGAAGGCAATACTTTTTTTTCTATGGTTTGGAAATCACAACATATGATTTCAACATTTACATATCATATTGTTCCTTTTCAAATACCAATATTTTTTGTATGATGTAGGTTTCCTTTAAGGTTATTATAGCATGTACTAGAGGTATCATCAAAATATTGAATGTAATAGTTTTCCATTCTATCAACCTCGTACTTATGCATATTTGAATACAAAATAACAAACTTAAATGTTAGATTCATTGTTTGTTCATATCAAAGTCATGTTTCATTTTCTTAGGTGGTCTACGCATATGTTGTTTGCACCATTTGAATGGATTGATACTTTGCCCAATGTATATTTTGTTATTGTTTTCACATCTAATGTTCTCTACAAAATATTCTTCTATGTTTTTAACGAGTTGCTCCCTTTTTTGTAGGTACATTGCATTTTTGGACAACATTATTTGCAACTGGATTTTTCTTGTTGTTCTTTGATCCAAGAGGTCAACCATGGTTTTTCTTTTAATTATTTGGGTTCTCCTCTTCATGAGTTTCAATTGGACTAACTTGTTTTTTATATATATAGATGTTTTAGACGAAAATAATGTTTTTTCTAAATGTTTCAAAGGTTGTATTTCTGCAACTTTTGTTTATTTAATGTCAAAATCATCAAGTTCAACTATTTATGGAACATGTTGGGCGTTGTTAGATTTTGGATTTCTTAGCACTTGACTTGCTAATGAAACTTCTTGGTTGATCATTGATTTTTTTGCAAGATATTCCACCTTTTGAGGAAAAATAGCAAAGGGCAAGGATGTAGATTCATTTTTCACAACTACATCCAATTCTCGAAGAACATTCTCCATGGCTTGGTAGGACAAATAAACATTACTATAAAATGCGGGTGCAGTTCACTAGTCCTTGTTCACTAGACCAATGAATTCACTATTTCTTCACTAGTCCCCGTTCACTACAACTAGTGAATTCACTCAAAATATAATGAAATCATTTGGTGTACATGGACACATTTTGTTGTAATGTTGTTCCCATGTCATTCTTTTTGTCAAATTCAAAGTACATACATTTGAAGTGGTATGGACTCAAAGTCCCTTTGTAAATAGACTATATTTTTTTATGGATGAGACTGTATGCATCTCGTTTATTAAAATGAATGTCATTTTGGTCATAGTTGACATTCAAAACATCCATGAGAATAAAAACATGACCTGAAATTTGCAAAAATTGTTAGCAACATGTCTGATCCTAAGTGACTAATTATATGGAATACTCATATGAACATTCACATTGTCCCCCTTTATGTGGTTAGTTTTAAGTTGAACCCTAAATGACACAATATTTTTTTGCATTTGTATATGGACTTTTTTTATGAAGGAACTAGATTTATAACTTTTACATCATTGCATAGTTTAGTGGATATTTATTTTCAAACGAGTAGGTTCAAACTAGGAATGTATGAAATGTCATGTTATTTGGATGTCGAACTTAGCACTTCTTGTTGAATTGAAATATTCATGCAAAATCACTATTGTATTTGCATCTATCTTGTTAAGTTGGGTTTTATGTTGTTCAACAACGTATTTAAATATAGTAATGTCTTCCTCATCTATAATTCCACCTAGAGATGAGGGCTAGATGTGCCCAATGTGTGAATGCAAAATGGTATATAAAAGTGATCAATGCTTAAATGAACACAACTTTTGAAATTGAGATCAACTGGGAAGTGAATCCTTCAATCCTTTAGATTTATAAAAACTAAATTGTAACATCTTGGTTTGATGGATTATAGTCTACTTTAAACATTTGCATGAAGACATATTTTCAAACTATATTTTTGTAACTTTGTTGTTAAATCAAATTATACCATGAAAGGCAAGGACTTTGTTGCAAAAAAATTAAAAATTAGATCGAAACATAACATTTTGGATTTGGAAACATGTTTTATTAAATCAAAGATTCAATTATCTTTGTTAATAGGAATGTGTGGAGCTATGATGGAAATCTATTTGTGCTAACATCAAAATCAAACAATATTACATTTTTTATAACAACTTGGTCTAAGCTTATAGTTGGGCATTTGTATGTAAAATACATGGACATGGCAAGTAGTTGTTGTGTGTTGAAAGAAATATTGTCTTTTTCAACACCCAAGCATCTATAAACTCTTTTAGTTGTATGTAGCTTTGAAATGATTGTTTGGTTTGATAATCCCAACATCCACAATTGTCCAAAAGTGTTTCTTGGCATGTGGTAACATCGTTGTTTTTTTTATGGTGATATTGATGTTTTGTTTGGTGCCAACACAAAAAATTAAAGTACAGATTTTGGAGCACAAAATCTAGTCTACTTGAAGAACTTGAAGCCATGATTGTAAAAATCAAAATCTAAGTTAGTTATTTGTCATGTTATTTCATTATTTATACACATTGAAATAGAAGGTGAAAAGACAAATATTGGAAAGGCATAAGGCATCTAGTTCTTTTCATATTTTTAAATAAACAAACCCCTTTGGTGTTCCAGATTATTCACAAAAAGCCTTCAACTTTTCAAGGTGTTACACCTAGAAACAATTACATGTTTTATGGTGTTTTCAATATACTAAAAATATTGGAAGTCCAATTAAAAGGTTTAAAAATCTATATATGAGCATAATACATATGCTCATTTTTTGAATGTGACACTTGTGATAAAACCCTACCCATTTGTCTTGTCTTTCATTCTTTTTTTTCTAGATATTTTTTCAAGTGTTTTACTTTTACATGTGTTCATTATCATTTATCAAATCTTGTGGGTTTAAGAGTCACTTTCAGTCTTTTGAACAGATTCAAGATTCAATTCAAGTCCTTTGATAAGCTAGGAGTTGTTAACAATCTTATCCAACTTACTTTAATGGTCATGTTTTGTTTGGTTATTTCCAAACAATATGCCATCATGAAGTTTGAAGGAAAATATTGGGATATTACTCCATTTATGAATTAGATGGTAGCCACAACAGCTGCAATGGTTATTGTTGCAACCACACCTAGACACTTCCTTAATTTCCATGCCATGACAATCACTCAAAAACATAAGATCATCAAAAAATTTATGCAAACATGATCACTTGGATAGAACCACATATCAAATAGTTGCCTTTTGAAAGGAAGCCTATCATTCAAGAACAAATTTTGGAAACCATAGAATGAATCCTTGAAGATGTTTGGACCACATTTGAAATTATCGTATTGGTGGGTAGTATTGATTGTATTTCCTTTGTTGGCAATGGCAATTGCCCCTTGAAAGGAGGCCTATAATCCAATAGTAGATTCTAGAAACCATAGAATGAATTCTTGAAGATGTTTGGACCACATTTGAGATTATCTTATTGGTGGGTGGAAACATTGATTGCATTTCCTTTGTTGGTAATGGCAATTGCCCCTTGAAAGGAGGCCTATCATCTAAGAGTAGATTTTGGAAATCATATAGTGTGAGCATGAAAACCACCCTTCCTCTTTAGGCCATTTGAATTGACAGGGACCCTTTTCATGGGTTCCTTTTCAATGTCAATAATGTTATTTACATTCGACTTGACATATCCACCCATAATACCACAAAGTTGCCCTAAACTCTTAAACATTCCACAAAATTGCACACCCATCAGAACATAATGAAGTTGCTCTGAACTCCCAAAGATTTCACGAGACTGCACATTTAATTGCATCACCTTTTGCATTGAAATGAACCCAAAAAATCTTTCCCATTGCATCTCCAATGACAACAATAGGAATAGGCATTTACTTAAAATCGAATGGTCCTGGTGGTGCTACTTTATCTTCTTCCATGAAAAAAACTTCTTAAGTTAATTGCTTGTCTAGACTTGAAATAGAAGGTAGAACATGACCGCATATTTTGAAAGAATTATTCCTTCAAATTTGCAAATTGTTTCCACATTTCTATGGTGTTGCAAATCCTTTTTTGAGCCATTGCCATAAAACAAACCAACATACAACAACTTCTTGCTAAATGTTTAATGCAGAAGTCCTTTGCCTTCTTCTTTCTACTATTGTTACTAAAAACTCCAAACCCTTGTAGAAAAGATTCATAACATTTGGATGAATGGGTTT